>CM060362.1:22322086-22457086 GCA_030545235.1 Helianthus tuberosus
GATTTCTTCAAGAATAAAAGTGGATATAAGTATGTATATTTTGAGAGAAAAATATATACTATTTTATCACCAATTTTTGTGCTAAGTGTATATAGTATGTGTTATACGTGCTAGTGTATTAAGACTTAAAAATACACTAATTACTCATGAGGAGTAGAAATATAAAAATATACATACAACATACAAGATACATAATTCGGGTGCAAAGTGCAAAACACAAAAGACTTATATTTATTTTTGGAGAAAATAATATAAGTAAGATTCGTAGTTAAAAATATATAGAATATTTTTAACACAAGAAAATATACAAAAGAGAGTGACTGTACTTGTGCGACGCAAGTCTAGTGACTAACGTTAAGAAAACGCGTATAGGTTACGACGTTAATTAAGCAAATCCGGTGGAGTTTACGACGCTAGGAACGCAAAGTTGTGAGTTCATGCTCCCCCTTTTCTCTTTAACTGTTTTCAGTTTTTATAACTTCGGGGGTGAAATACATGTACAAAAGTACAATATTTATAAATGGTATGATATAAATACAAGAAGTACACTTGGTGAGAACGAGAACCAAGTGTGACGAAATATAAGAATATGAGAAGCGCATTTGGTGAGACGAGAACCAAGTATAAGGCGCTATGAGAAATGATAACAAGAAACGCGCTTGGTGAGGACGAGAACCAAGTAGGATGCGTTATGAGAAATAGTGTCACGAATAGGGTACAGAAGCACCATTAATCAACGTATACATTCAGACCGCAGAAAAAAAGGTTAGATCTAACGGGTGCCTGGCAGCCACACTCCCGGTCGGGGCGAGAACCGAGGAAGTGCTTTTGTGTCTCAGAATATACCAATTAAATGCCTTAGGTTTGGTGACTTCCTATGACGTGCCACAGGTTAATGGCTTTGCAACCCATTAACAATCTGATAATTACAGAAATACTGTATGTACATAAAATTCATACCATACAAAATTGATATATAACTTGAAGTACGTGGGGTACTCAAGAAGATTGATATATAACTTGAAGTACGTGGGGTACTCAAGAAGATTGATATATAACTTGAAGTACGTGGGGTACTCAAGAGGATTGATATATAACTTGAAGTACGTGGGGTACTCAAGAGAAGATTGAATTATAAATGGGTACGTGGTGTACACATGAAACTGGATTTATATATGAAAACTTGATTTACTCACAAACTATGTTTTCATACAAAGTATACAAACATGAAATACAAAACTGCATGAATTCACACCAACTTTATGTTGACGTTTTTCCAAAAACTCACATGTATTTCAGGTAACTGGAATGGATGTGCGCGCGGTCTTGCTTATGCTCGTGGATGTCGCTTGTGTTTAACTTTAAATAAAGTTGTAAACTTTTAAGACAAAGTTTTATGCGACTTAGCGATGTAAACGCTAACGTATGTTTTCAAATTATGGTATTTGAATGTTATTTTACGAGCATGTAGCATGTTTACTCTTCGTATGCAATGAGAACCTTTCATGATCACACCTCGTGCTTCCGCCGCAGAAAGGGGTGTGACAGATTGGTATCAGAGCTGCGATTGTAGTGAACCAGGATTCCTTCTCGAGTCTAGTCTACAATCTCTAGGATCCTTTCACGAAAACAATTTTCAAAGAGTTTTCATTGCATAAAACGTCCCGCGACATCCACTACCTGAAACTGTCTACATGAGTCTAGAAAAGACACTACGAGACTTAGAGTGCACTTGAGTAGCACTTGTCGTTGACTAGAAACTACTTGCAATTATGTGTGATAATTAGCATGTACTAGAAGTGGAATGTCACAAGTATATGTGACTTTACCTGAAAGCAATGGCCCATCTGAAGGAAGAAATACGAGGATGAAACGAACTGTGCGGACTGTGCAAGGAGTTACGTAATTATGGATGCATACATAATTATGGAATTCAGTGCACAAAAATCACAGCAAGTCTTGTCACGTATAGATTCCCTCAGTGCAAGCCTACTAAGTACTCTGCTAGAGTAATAATTGTTTGACGTCACTTATGTGGTATATGCCTGTGTATATATATACTACTACGGCCTAGTATGACGATATCAAACAAATGCCTAAACCTATTGGGTTGTGTTCCTCAGAACATGGCACCCAGAAGAGCTGTGAATGCTCGCAATGACGATCAACCTCCTCCTCCCCCACTGCCAAGAACTGCTGATGAGCTGAACGCTCTACTGGAGGAAAGGATCTCCGCTGCTATCGCCAGTACGAGGCGAACCAAACTCAAGACAGTGGGGGACCAAGCAACGCTAGGCGTAATGGGAATGGAGATTCGTCTGGAGGCAATGCAGCTCAAGGCTGCACTTTCAAGCAGTTCCTCGACTGCAAGCCGATGAACTATGATGGCACAGGAGGTGCAGTAGCATTTGTGCGCTGGACGGAGAAGACTGAAGCTACTTTCCGCATGAGCAAGTGTACCACGGATCAACAAGTCACTTTCGCTACTGGGTTATTCGTCGATGAAGCCCTGACTTGGTGGAACCTGCAAGCCCAAACTTTGGGTGATGATGCCGCTTATGGCCTAACTTGGGAGGAACTGAGGGAAAGAATGAGAGAGAAGTACTGCTCTCGTGCGGAACTCCAAAAGCTGGAAACGGAGTTCTGACACTTGACTATGGAAGGTGCTGACATCAATGGTTACACTCGAAGGTTCCATGACCTGTCAAGAGTGCTTCCCTACATGGTGACTCCTGAATTTAAGCGTGTGGAACGCTACATTTGGGGACTGGCCTCAGAGTTTCGTGGCATGGTGACATCGGCCAAACCACAAACAATCACCGAGGCTGTAACTCTGGCTGTCAGCCTTACTGAAGATTGTGTTCGTATGATGAAGCTATCGTTGAACCCCACTGAGAAAACCGAGACGCATGCTGAGTCGTCCGGTGACAAAAAACATACGAGTTTGAACCAAGCAACTCGCAACAACAAGGGTTTCAGCAAGAAGCGTGACGCAAACCCGCCCCAGGAGACGAAAACCCTTGCAACCAAAGGATGCTTCAAGTGTGGAAGCAATGATCATCTCATGAAGAACTGCCCAGAGAGAAACAACGCTCCGGCTCAAGCATTTGTGATTGGAGCAAGAGACGCACGCGAGGACCCTAACGTGGTCACCGGTACGGTTCTCATTAACAATCACCTTGCATCAATATTATTCGACACTGGCGCCGATTATAGCTTCATGTCTGTGGAATTTAAACGCATACTTGGAATAGAATCTAGTAGATTAGAAATTCCTTATTCCATAGAACTAGCCAATGGTAAACTTGTTGAATCGGGCGAAGTAGTTAGAGGCTGCACACTGGAACTTGGCGAACGAAGGTTTAGCATCGACCTCCTACCTATCCAATTGGGTAGCTTTGATGTAGTAGTCGGGATGGACTGGTTGTCCAAGAACAAAGCGGAAGTCATTTGTCATGAGAAAATCATTCGCATCCCTCTGGCGAATGATGAAACTCTCATAGTACATGGAGAAAGACGAAACGCGCCTCTACGAATCATCAGTTGTATGAAGGCACATAAGTGCCTAAGGAAAGGATGTGTTGCTTTCCTAGCACACGTTATAGACAAGAAGGCTGAGGAGCCGAAACTCGAAGACATTCCTGTGGTGAAGGAATTTCCTGATGTGTTCCCTGAAGATCTGCCAGGACTACCTCCGCAACGACAAGTCGAATTCCGTATAGACTTGGTTCCAGGAGCTGCTCCTGTAGCCAAGGCACCCTATCGACTTGCGCCATCCGAGATGCAAGAATTATCTACACAGCTCCAGGAATTGTTGGATAAAGGATTCATAAGGCCAAGCTTCTCACCCTGGGGAGCTCCAGTATTGTTCGTGAAGAAAAAGGATGGAACACTGCGGATGTGTATCGATTACAGGGAACTGAACAAGCTCACAATCAAGAATCGGTATCCACTACCGAGGATTGATGACCTATTTGATCAACTGCAAGGATCAAGCTACTATTCCAAGATCGACCTTCGATCTGGATACCATCAGCTGAGAATCCAAGATGAAAGCGTACCAAAGACTGCATTCAGAACACGATATGGGCACTACGAATTTCTTGTGATGCCATTTGGATTGACGAACGCGCCAGCGGTCTTTATGGATCTAATGAACCGCGTATGCAAACCATATCTCGATAAATTCGTGATTGTATTTATCGATGATATCCTAATTTACTCGCGAACGAAAGAAGAGCACGAGCAACATCTCAGAACCATCTTGGAACTACTGAAGAAAGAGAAGCTTTATGCAAAGTTCTCGAAATGCGAATTCTGGATTCGCGAAGTACAATTTCTTGGTCACGTGGTGAATGAGAAAAGCATTCATGTAGACCCGTCCAAGATAGAAGCAATAAAGAATTGGGAAGCTCCCAAGACCCCAACTGAAGTTCGACAATTTTTGGGCTTAGCGGGCTACTATCGGCGATTCATTGAGAATTTCTCGAAGATAGCTCAACCGCTAACGACCCTTACTCAGAAAGACAAGAAGTACGACTGGGGTCACAAACAAGAGGAAGCCTTCCAGTTACTGAAGAGCAAGCTATGCGATGCACCAATACTATCATTACCCGAAGGCACTGAAGACTTCGTGGTATATTGCGACGCCTCACGACAAGGCTTGGGTTGCGTGCTCATGCAACGCCAAAAAGTCATCGCTTATGCTTCAAGACAACTGAAGGTTCACGAGAGAAATTATACCACTCACGACCTGGAGCTGGGTGCAGTGGTATTCGCCTTAAAGATTTGGCGACATTATTTATATGGTACTCGATGTACAATCTTCACAGATCACAAAAGCTTGTAACACATATTTGATCAGAAGGAATTGAATATGCGCCAGCGACGTTGGGTCGAGCTGCTGAATGATTATGACTGTGAGATTAAGTACCATCCTGGAAAGGCGAACGTTGTAGCAGACGCGTTGAGCCGAAAAGAAAGGGTTAAGACCCTAAGGGTTCGAGCATTGGAAATGACGATTCGAACGAACCTCACTGCACGCATTCGAGATGCACAACAAGAAGCTCTTAAAGAAGAGAACCGTAAAGCTGAATACCTACGGGGTATGCTAAAATACATGGCACCAAATGAAGAGGGAGCCTTATACTTTAAAAGGCGTATTTGGGTTCCGCTCTATGGTGGCCTACGAGAAGTCATCCTTAATGAAGCCCACAAATCGAGATAGTCGATCCACCCAGGATCGGACAAAATGTATCAAGATTTGAAAGAATACTATTGGTGGCCGAGACTCAAAAGCGACGTTGCTGTGTATGTTGGAAAATGCCTAACCTGTGCCAAGGTTAAGGCAGAATATCAGAAACCGTCCGGCCTACTACAACAACCAGAGATTCCTGTGTGGAAGTGGGAACCAATCTCGATGGACTTCATAACGAAATTACCCAGGACCCCGAGAGGGCACGATATGATATGGGTAATAGTTGATCGATTGACGAAGTCTGCGCACTTCCTACCGATCCGAGAAAAAGACAGCACTGGAAAGCTTGCTGAAATATACTTAAGAGAAATTGTGGCACGTCATGGAGTGCCAATCTCAATCATTTCAGACAGAGATGGACGCTTTGTCTCAAGAATCTGGCAATCATTTCAGGAAGCCTTTGGATCTCAGTTAGATCTAAGCACGGCATTCCATCCACAAACAGACGGCCAGAGCGAACGGACTATACAAACGTTAGAAGATATGCTTCGCGCATGTGTCATGGACCTAGGCGGTAGCTGGGATACTCATCTACCTTTAGTTGAGTTTTCCTACAATAACAGCTATCATACAAGCATAAAAGCCGCGCCGTTCGAAGCTCTGTATGGCCGCAAATGCCGATCGCCCTTATGTTGGGCAGATGCCGGAGATAAACGTATGGTTGGTCCTGAACTTGTACAAGAGACAACCGATAAGATTGCGCAGATCCGAGAGCGCATTAGGGCGGCTCGAGAGCGACAAAAGAGCTACGCGGATCCAAATAGAAAATCGGTAGATTTCAAGGTGGGAGACAAAGTGTTGTTAAAAGTCTCACCATGGAAGGGCGTAGTCAGTTTTGGAAAGCGTGGAAAGCTGAATCCACGATATATCGGACCATTCAGAATACTGAAGATAATTGGTACCGTGGCATACAAGTTGGAGTTACCGGAATAACTTAACGGTGTACATGATACGTTTCATGTATCCAACCTGAAGAAGAGTCCAACGCAAGAAAACGTGATCATCCCGATGGATGAAGTGCATATTGATGAAGCCCTCCGATTTACAGAGCAACCCGTTGAGGTTACTGACTGGAAAGTCAACAAGACCAGGAGGAGCAGTGTGAAACTTGTCAAAGTACGTTGGAGCTCTAAACACGGACCCGAGTACACATGGGAACGTGAAGACCAGTTCAAGAAAAAGTATCCCCACCTATTCAAGAAGACTCCAGCGAGAGTTAGTTCAGTCTGAATTTCGGGACGAAATTCTTTTAACGGGGGGAGACTGTGACAACTGGCACAAACCGGTAATTTCCGTACACTATAATTATTGCTTAATGACTGCAATTATGAGTTTAAGTGTCAGCAATGTCTGAACACATGATTAAACAAGTGAATTCATGCATGTTGTATACTACAAAATATTGCTTTATGCATAAACGAGAGCGTTGCGTCAGAATAATAGTAAACTCACCGGTAAGACACTATGTGTCAACGGAACTGCAGAAAGCAGCCAGACAATAAAATTGGAGCCTAGGTGTAGGTCCGACAACAAGAATGCATTAAAACCCAAGAGTACATACAAGGGTTAATGTATATGCAATACGAAAGCAAAAATAAGCACTAAAAAGCACCCGAAACGCACTTTAAGTGCAAAATTTATACAAATCAGCAATAATTCAGCATTTAGACATATAAATATTATGCAGAAATGTCGTTTTATTATCCAGAATATTTCCCTAAGCGTTGGGAATTGAAAGAGTACAAGAAAGGTACTTAAACGACACTAAAAAGTGTAATTTAGCACTTTAACGAATCGGTATGTAACCGAACAACCGGAGATTACCCGGAACATAAAAATAATGTCAATGACATTGTTTATACTTTTCTGAGCTAGTTAGGGTCCCCGAATGCCCTAACACCCTTTATATTACACTACACACTAGTAACGGGGTTAAACACTTAACTTAACTTAGTTTAACCTAACTAATACTTGGAACCGAACTAGACCCCCCCCTTCTCTAACCGGCCCTAACTATGGGGGGACACAATTGTACAATCTTGATTATTTAAATCCTCAATGTCTAATATCATGAGGACATAATTACCTTTGGCTAAGGACCATGAGATTTATCTATAAATTAACCCCTAACCACACAATAACTCTCACTAAACTCAACACTACACAACACCACTCCCTTGCCCTCTAGAGCTCTCGGCCGAGACCCCCACCCACCCTCATCATACTTTCAAGTTTGGTGCTTGCATTTCCATTATCATACAAACATCAAGGGTCGTATACGAGGAGTCTTGGAGCAAGCGGAACACGAAGGACCTCTTTCTTTAGCTTTTATCCACGCGTTTTTCATCAAGAATCTTCCCTAGCCTTGAGCTAGAGGTATAACACTTAGAACTCGTATTTAATCTATTCTAAAGTGGTTAAAAGGATTTTTGTCGGTTAAAACTCGCTAACATGCAATATGATGCTTAAAAGTCTACTAAAGGCATGAAAAATGGTGGTTAATAGCACATAAGTTGTGTAAATGTTGTAGTAATTGAAAGTTGTGATTATTTAGACCCGATCTATGATATGGTAGCTCGGATCATCATTTAACCCGGTTTAGTCATGATCTTGGATTATGACATAAAGCTTGTTTAAGAGTAACAAAGGTTAAATGATGAAACTCTACCACACACATCATGAACTTGTGTAAAAGCAATTTAACTTGTGAAATAGTGTTTAAAACTAGTAGATCTACGTATCTACAAGCGGTATTTTCAAAGGACCAAGTGTCCAAGAAATCACATGTTCTAAACCGGATCTTACACAAACAAAAGTGGTTTTTGTGAATAAACAAGTGTGTGGATACTTGTGTAACAAAAGTGTTAACGAAGAAATAGTTTTCGTAAAAACCGACTAGAAGTTGTAAAACTTCATATTCTTTAAAAATAAAGTTTTTAAGAAGTTAAACTTATTTTTAAAGATAACAAGACTTACTAAATGTGCTGGTAAGTTACTACACATTTTTGTAAATATTCAAGTTCATGAAATTAGTGATTATTGTTGACGGATATTGTTGATAAATTGTTGTTGATGATTATTGATGATTATTGACAATTCAAAAGAAAATAAACACATGTTTTGAAAACATGGGAAACGTCCATTTTTAGGGGAAACTCTGTCAAAATTTTTATAAATTTTGACACTTAGAAAAATATAAGTTTTTGAGAAACTTATTCCCTAAAAATGTGTTTAAAAGTATTACTAAGGTTTCCCTAACTTTTGATGATAAGAAATGATGATTTCTTCAAGAATAAAAGTGGATATAAGTATGTATATTTTGAGAGAAAAATATATACTATTTTATCACCAATTTTTGTGCTAAGTGTATATAGTATGTGTTATACGTGCTAGTGTATTAAGACTTAAAAATACACTAATTACTCATGAGGAGTAGAAATATAAAAATATACATACAACATACAAGATACATAATTCGGGTGCAAAGTGCAAAACACAAAAGACTTATATTTATTTTTGGAGAAAATAATATAAGTAAGATTCGTAGTTAAAAATATATAGAATATTTTTAACACAAGAAAATATACAAAAGAGAGTGACTGTACTTGTGCGACGCAAGTCTAGTGACTAACGTTAAGAAAACGCGTATAGGTTACGACGTTAATTAAGCAAATCCGGTGGAGTTTACGACGCTAGGAACGCAAAGTTGTGAGTTCATGCTCCCCCTTTTCTCTTTAACTGTTTTCAGTTTTTATAACTTCGGGGGTGAAATACATGTACAAAAGTACAATATTTATAAATGGTATGATATAAATACAAGAAGTACACTTGGTGAGAACGAGAACCAAGTGTGACGAAATATAAGAATATGAGAAGCGCATTTGGTGAGACGAGAACCAAGTATAAGGCGCTATGAGAAATGATAACAAGAAACGCGCTTGGTGAGGACGAGAACCAAGTAGGATGCGTTATGAGAAATAGTGTCACGAATAGGGTACAGAAGCACCATTAATCAACGTATACATTCAGACCGCAGAAAAAAAGGTTAGATCTAACGGGTGCCTGGCAGCCACACTCCCGGTCGGGGCGAGAACCGAGGAAGTGCTTTTGTGTCTCAGAATATACCAATTAAATGCCTTAGGTTTGGTGACTTCCTATGACGTGCCACAGGTTAATGGCTTTGCAACCCATTAACAATCTGATAATTACAGAAATACTGTATGTACATAAAATTCATACCATACAAAATTGATATATAACTTGAAGTACGTGGGGTACTCAAGAAGATTGATATATAACTTGAAGTACGTGGGGTACTCAAGAAGATTGATATATAACTTGAAGTACGTGGGGTACTCAAGAGGATTGATATATAACTTGAAGTACGTGGGGTACTCAAGAGAAGATTGAATTATAAATGGGTACGTGGTGTACACATGAAACTGGATTTATATATGAAAACTTGATTTACTCACAAACTATGTTTTCATACAAAGTATACAAACATGAAATACAAAACTGCATGAATTCACACCAACTTTATGTTGACGTTTTTCCAAAAACTCACATGTATTTCAGGTAACTAGAATGGATGTGCGCGCGGTCTTGCTTATGCTCGTGGATGTCGCTTGTGTTTAACTTTAAATAAAGTTGTAAACTTTTAAGACAAAGTTTTATGCGACTTAGCGATGTAAACGCTAACGTATGTTTTCAAATTATGGTATTTGAATGTTATTTTACGAGCATGTAGCATGTTTACTCTTCGTATGCAATGAGAACCTTTCATGATCACACCTCGTGCTTCCGCCGCAGAAAGGGGTGTGACAATATAATTGGTAGATCTGTCATTTCTTATTATAATGACCCGAAAGGTCGGGTTGTTAAAGTTGTGGCATCAATGTTTAGGCCACATCTCAAGAGAACGATTAAATCGTCTCGTAAAGGATGAAGTCTTACCTCCTCTCGATTTCACTGATTTTGGAACATATGTCAAATGTCTTAAAGGTAAAATGACATTAGCGAATAAGAAATGTGCCACTAGGAGCTCTAATTTATTAGAATTCATTCATACTGACATTAGTGGTCCCTACCAAATCGCTGGCATCACTGGACATACTTCACTTATCACTTTCATTGATGATTATTCTCGTAACATGTACTTGTAACTCATTAAGGAAAAATCTGAGTATCAAACAACTAGATCGTCAAATTAAAGTTGTGAGATGATGGGGGAGTATGAAACAAGAGCCTTAAGTGTATTATCTTGTGTGAGTTAATGTGTTTTATGCGATTATATGCTTCGAATGTGATAACTACGAGTGTTTGTGGTTTTAAAGGTTAATCGGGTTAAACCGGCAAAGTTAGAGTGTTTGGTGATTAAGTGGAACTACCAAGGGTAATAGTGGAGACACACTATATTTTTCGGGAGCCGTTACGAGTCAAAATGAGCTTGAATGTGCAAAGAACGCAAAATAATGGAGTCAAGGGGCCACGACTTTATAGAAAATGAAAACTGTGTTTGGAAGAATTATTATCACAATATCTCATTCTTGTCATTCACGTGGAGCATTAGGGGAACATGTGTGAACAATGGGAATTAATTCATCAACAACATCAACAGCAAGACATCACCGTAGGTTACGGAAGTGGGACCTTCACTTACGGTTAGAAGCAGCAAAAGAAACAGAAATCGAATACCGTTACTTACGTTTTGTAACGTAACCTACAGTTAAAAAAAGACTTCTTTTTTGGTCAACGTATATCATCATCACATTATTAATAGCTGACAACAACATTAGAGTTTTTTTTTTGGGGGGGGGGGGGATGTTGGTGCACTTGTGTCTGTACTTTGTCTGTATTTTGTAATGATATAAAACGATGTCTTTTGTTAGTCTTGTTACGTCTTAGATGTGTTAATATGTGTGCTTAATGTAAGTTTGACCAGTCAACCATCCTCCTGGTTTGACTTGGTCAAACACTTAGAAAAGTTTGTAAGATTGTGTGTGTCGAAGGATGGCTCATCGAAGGATTGTTTATATCCTTCGATGAGCTCGAAAGATAACCTTCGATGGATATAGATGGACCTCGAAGGATGCCAATCCTTCGAGGTATGTGTGGATCCTTCGATAGGTCTTATCTCGATAGATGATCTTTCGATCATTCTATCTGATCCTTCGACCAGACGAGCTGTGAAGGTTATATATACTGTTGTAAAGTGTTCACTTCAGTGTGTGAGTGAACCTAGTCTTGTAGAGAGCGTATTTTCAGTTTGGTCAAGGGCTGTAACCGTGTCCACTGAAATACAAGAGAAAACTTTGATATCTTGTGTGTCTACCTTTCTCTTTGTAGCTTGTGTTCTCATTATAAACTACCGGTTTGCATTCTAGCTTGGATTCCGCACTTGCTAGTGTGTTAAACTTAACAAGGATAAGGTTTAACCTCAACCTCCGAGGGACCTACAAGTGGTATCAGAGCCGTGGCTCTTTTCCTTGTTAAAAACCGAGTTTATACAAGACTTTGGAGTGTTTTGGACAAAAACTCACTTGGTTTAGCACCCGTTTTTCTGTTGTTTCTCGCTTTTCTGGTCATAAAAACGTGTTCTAAGCTAACCGGGTGTGTTAAAGGACGGGTTGGGTAACTTAAAAACCTTGTTTTGAAAGTTTTGGTAATTTCCGGCCAAAATTCCGGCTTATCCGGTCACCGGTTTCTGGATAAGATCTTTCTGTTTTTGGGCAATATTTTATCAAGTCAAATCTTGGTTGGCAGAAAGTATGGTCTGAACATACCTTTCTGCCGAAAACTTTTCACCAACCAATCACCTTTTCACCAACCTGTCAACTTTTGTCAATTGTGTCAGAGCAGATCGAAGGATCATCTTTCGAACAAAGGAGGTTCGATAGATCATCATCCTTCGAACATCCTTCGAAGTCTGTGACTTATCTTTCGATCCAAGGAATCTTTTCGAAGGATATATCTGTCGATCTACAGGTCTCATTCGAAAGACAAGGATCCTTCGATTGGAGAGTCTTTCGAGGTCATCGTTCGAAACTCAACAGTGATCTTTCGAACACTGTTGATCTTTCGAACAAGTTCTGTCTTTCGATCCTAATCTGTTTAAGGTTAACAAGTTTGTGTTTTTCAGGTCCTTCGATCAAAGATCCTTCGGCTGTTTGTTATCCTTCGAGATTTTAACATAGTTTGTGAAAAATTAATCTTTAAAAAAAAAAAAAAAAAAAACTTGTTTTTTTTTAAATTTTAAATATATTTTTCACTTAATATATTAATTTTCTTTATAAAATGGGAACAAACGGTCAGTGGGATCCAACCGCGTGGACTCAAACAACTTTGACTCCACAATCATCAGCTACGCAATCTCAGTCAGATTTCAACAAAAATGCATGGATGCAAGCTATTGCCCCACCTCAAGCTGCAATGATAACTGCAAATCAATGGGCTTTGGTCACAAATCAAAGCAGCAGCATTCAAGCCATGATGCAGAACGACAGTGAAACTGGTACAAGTACAAAACCGCCAAAGCTGAATCACATCAATGATTGGGGATGGTGGAAAGAAAGGCTGAGAACTTATGTTCAGGGGCAAGGTCAAGATCTATGGATGTGCTTTTTCACTCCATTTGAAAATGATTTGGAAGTTGCAGGATCAAATCCACAAACTTACAGCACTATGTCTGAAGAAGATAAGAAGAAATTTGAGCTAGAAAAGAAAGCATTCATGATTCTCACACAAGCTCTTCACAGAGACATTTATCACCAGTTTGTTTACTGCACGACTACTAAAAGCTTGTGGGATATGCTCACGTTACGATGTGAAGGAAATGCTCAATCTAGAAAGATCAAGCAAGAATTGTTGAAGAAAGAGTTTGAAGGATTCACGTGTATGGAGAATGAGACTTTGGCAGAGTTATCTACAAGGTTCCATCATTTGTTGAGCGAGATGTTTGCCTTTAGAGTCACTGCCACTCCACAAGAAATGGTGAAGAGATTTGCTGATAGCTTACCAGCAAAGTGGAGCAGTTATCTTGAAATTCTCAAGGAAAATGGTGTTCTAGACACAATCACCGTTTATGAGTTAATTCAGAAATTGGAGAACAAGGATGTAGAAGAAAAGCTTAAGGCAAAAAGAACTCTAACTCCTCAAAATCCAGAGATGTACTTTGGGATTGCAGGAGGCATCAGTGGAGAAAAACCAGTTTCTCAACATGCGAAGCTTCAAACAGCCTTCATCTCAAACACCGGGCCTTCCACAACAAATCAGTTTGATCCTTCAGCATACACGATGTTTTCAAGACCAGATTCTTCTTCTCTACAACAGGATGTGCAACCGGCTCCTCAATTCACACCACCGTCTTTCTTAGACCCAAGCAGAGCTCAGCAACAACAACCGCAACAGCAAGGGTTTTATGGAAGCTCTTCAAACTTTCAAGCCACTTCCAATCCGAACACAGTCAGATTAGACACTTCCAGCTTTTCAAAAGTCAGTGTCGAAGTAGCCAAGGAGCATATGGAGATGTTGAACACCTTGGTTAGTGCTTATTGTGGATTGATTGCAGGTCAGATTGGAAATATCAATCTAACCAATGAAGATTATCAGCAAGTGGATAGGGAAGAGTTTGAAATGATGGATATCAAATGGGCTCTTGCTAGTGCAATTCGAAGAGCAAAGGAGTTTATGGAAAGGACGGGGAGAACCAACTTGAATAGCAACAACAACACCAAGTATGGTTTTGATAAAAATGCAGTCACTTGCTTCAATTGTGGTGAGAAGGGTCACTTCAAGCGGGAGTGTCAGAAGCCTCCTAAGCAAGGAAATCAGAATCCCTTCAGGAATCAAGGACAGCCACAACAGCAACAGAACAACAATGACAGATCAATAGTGCCGGTTGGAGGAAATGCATCTGGAACCTCAAACACTAATCCCCACAGAGGATTGGTTGTTCAAGCTGATGAAATCTGCAATTGGAATCTTCAGCTTGGAGAAGGAGGAAATGGTGGAACAGCATGTTATGCTAAAGTGATTGAGAAGGTAGTAGAACCCGTGTCTGCTGGTGAATCTTCAGAAGATGAAGATAGTTCGGGTTATAGTGGGAGCATGGATGGGGAATCACTTGAAGCTGGTGATTTATCAAGTGATGCTTTAGATTTGGAAGTTGATGAGCTTTTGGCCGAAGCTGAAGCTTTATGCAAGAGGAGATCTATTCTTTGCCAGGAAGCTGCTGGAACTTCCGAGAAGCTTGCTCAGTTCTTCTCTGAAGATGGATCTTTTTCTTTCCATTCAGCCTTTATGGCTAATGTCGACAGTTCATCAGGTCAGGTATGTGTCGATGAACCCACTGTAGTTGGCTGTGAAAATTGTGATAGTTTAAATGTTAAATATGCTGAACAGGAAAGTCAGATTGAAATCCTATCCAAACACAATCAAGAATTGATTGTAGATCTTTCTAAAGCAGCTGAAGCTAACGTGTTTTTAACCAGAAATGAAAAGGAATTTAAAACAACAATTGCGTCATTAAGACATGATGTTTCAGAATTACAAAAAGCTGTTTTGCGAAAACAACATGCTAACAATGATCTTATAGACACAATTGAAAAGCAGATGGTAGAATTGGCAACCGCTCGATGTGAATGTGAAACAATCAAGCAGAAATTGGAAAGTTATTCCAATTCCCGCTATTTATTGGATCACATTATTGATGTTCAAAGGAAAAAGGGGGATAAGAAGTGTATGGGATTCAAATCATGTCCTCCCCCAATGAATCACAATTACTCAAAATTGCCTGATGACGAGGATATGCCCCGTTTTGAACCTACTGTGCCACTCGGTCTAGATGACTTTGCAGCAGGCCTCGGGTTCACAACTGGTACATCATCCTCAGGTCAATCTGAAACTGAATCTGAATCTGAGAATGTGACAGATTCATCATGTGTTAAGGAACAGAGTCCTCCCACTGTTGAGGATGCTGATTCTTCGGATGATGAATCTGAAGTAATTGTGAAACAACAGTCTAACTCGGTTACAACAGATATTCCAATCGAGAATCACATCCTGTGTGATCCACCAGTGAAACCGAGTAAGACTGATATGTCAAAACCAATGGAGTCCCTTGTATCTAGCAGTGAAGAGAGTAACTTGTTGTACACGCTCAAAGGAGATGACAAAATTTACTCTAACAAAGATTTTCCAATTAAAAATGTAAATCAAGATTTAATTGAGCAAATTTTTGAAGGATGCACTGATAAGTTTTTGGGGAACAAAAGTGGCAAAGTTACTGTCACTCAATGTAATCCAATTCCGTGTGAACAAATTAGAAAACAGTACGGAAACCAAAAACTACAAGTTGAGCGAAAACAACAAGTCAACTCCGGAAAGGGTAAGGTACAGGGAAAGAAGGCTCAGAACAAGAATGTTCAAGCACCTAAGGTTCAACAACAATGGGTGCAAAACAAAAGAGCTCCGGTTAAGAAAAGAGAACCGAAAGTGAACCTTGTTGGATCCACGGGTTCAGACAAACTTGAAACATTTCAGGATAAATCTAACCTTGATTTTATAAAACAAGTTAGAATTTTAAAACGAAATGATCAGAATAATTACACCCAACACACCAACGGATGTGATTTAGGTCCAAGCACGTCTAGATCACAAAGTTCATTGTCTGGTTCTCAGTCTGGTCATCAACGTGTTTCTCCGAGGTTTGTAGAGCGGAGAATGTGCTTTGAGTGTGGCACAATTGGGCATATTGTAAGATACTGCCCATACCTGCAAAAGTTGAAGGAAAAAACAAGTGCTCCCCAAGAAATCAATTACCAAAAACGTTCAGTTTCCCCGAAACAAGATCCACGTGTCTTGAAAGAAAGGGAAAAGAAGTTAAAACAAAAGAATCAAAAGGTAATTGAAAAGGCCTTAAAATCAGAGGTCAAAGAAGGAAAACCTGTACAAGCAAAATCTGAAACTGTAAAACCAGTAAATGCTAAAACAATAAACTCAAATACTGGTAAAGGACAAACAGTTTGGAAGCAAAAACAGGTAATTCAATCAGGGGGAGCACCACAGGTTCTGTTTCCTAATCATCAAGTGATTGAAATCACTTTCCTTGATGATCAAGGACGACCCAAGTCCACAAAGGCTTGGGTCCCCCTCTCAAACTGATAAGTTAATTGCATGTGCAGGCGGCTCCAGGAGGAACTATTAATAGTCTTTGGATTGTTGATAGTGGGGCTTCCAGACACATGACGGGCGACTATCGTCTTCTTTTTGATGTGCGAAGTATTAGAGGAGGATATGTTGCATTTGCTGGAGACAAAGGAGGGTATATCACCGGCGAGGGAATGATCTCAAATGGAGTTGTGAGTTTTGACAAAATCAATTATGTGCAACAGTTGGATCACAATCTCCTGAGTGTTTCTCAGATCTGCGACAAGAAGTTCACCGTGCATTTTGATGATGCCGGTTGTTATGTGCTGAAGCCAGGATTCAAGATTCCCGAAGAATGGATTCTCTTATCAGCACCAAGAGTTAATGATTTGTATGTCCTCGATATGAGCCAAGCAATAACCAAGTCCAAACAAGTTACTTGCTTTATTTCAAAAGCCACTGAAAAGGAGACGATCTCTTGGCACAGACGAATGGGTCATATTCACCTCAGAAAAATGAATCACCTTGTCAAAAACAATCTGGTGAGAGGTGTCAATGTGAAAAATTTTCAACTTCAAGATGTCTGTGTGCCGTGTCAGAAAGGGAAGCAGATCAAGAAATCACATCCATTGAAGAAGGTTAACACTGTAAACATGCCACTCGAACGTCTGCATATGGACCTTTTCGGCCCAGTCAAGCACAAGAGTGTGCACGGGGAAGTTTTCTGCTTGGTAGTTACTGATGACTATTCAAGATTTTCATGGGTTGATTTCCTGGTCCACAAGAGCGAGACTCCAGAAATTCTAAAGAAATTGATCACCTTGTTGGAAAATCTTTATAATCTAAAGGTGAGGCGAATTCGAAGCGACAACGGAACCGAGTTCAAAAACAGGGTTATGGATGAATTTTGCACTGCAAAAGGAATCCTTCATGAATACAGCTCTCGGTACACGCCACAACAAAACGGAGTCGCTGAAAGAAAGAACAGAACCTTAATTGAGACTGCAAGAACCATGTTGGTTGAGTCTCAGCTTCCAGTTCGATTCTGGACTGAAGCTGTTGCCTCGGCTTGCTACACGTTAAACAGGGTTCTCACAGTGAAAAGACATGGCAAAACGTGCTTCGAACTTCTACACAAGAACACTCCTGACTTAGAATATCTAGAACCTTTTGGTGCACCATGTACCATGATTGAGCCTGACGGGAAGTTTGGTGCCAAAGCTATCGAAGGTTACTTCCTTGGGTATGCTACTCCTAATCTGCGAGTATGGAACCTGACTACCAAGAGGATTGAAGAGTGGGGTGAAGTAAGAGTTCAAAGATATTCTAATCCTCCGAAGCCTTCTGGAGATCCATGGATGTTCGATTATGATGGTCTTTTCGACTCATTCAATCTGCCGACATTTGATGATGACAATGCAATTGCTCAAATGTTGTCTGAAAGCGAGAATGCGACTGGCTCTCAGTTAGCTCGCCCAATTATTGTTGACTCACAAGCATCTTCTTCTGTCAACAATCTCGCTTCAAATGAGGTGTTTAATGATGCTGTCGACTACAATTTGTCATCGGATGATGAGGAGTATGTTGATGTAAATGACGGTGAAGCACGGGGTCCGGTTCAAGGTACTTCAGAAGCAACGGATCCAGTGTCTGCGCCAATTGTCCAAGAAGAAAATGCATCATCTTCTACAACTCAACAGCTTCAGAATGATATCGGGAATTTAAATATCAATAACTTGAGGACCAATGTTGAAATTCCTCTAGTTCCTGAAACCCGAATTCATAACATTCATCCTCAGCAGAATATTATAGGTGATGTTCTCAGTGGTGTAAGGACAAGAAATCAAATCAGAAATAACGAAAATGCTGGCTTGTATGCTGAAATACGAGAATCGGGACAACAAAATGATTGGTCTTTCGCCTGCTATGTTAGCCAAGAAGAGCCTAGATCTTGGAAAGAGGCATTGAAAGATGATTCCTGGGTGGAAGCAATGCAAGAAGAACTTCAGCAGTTCGAGAAGTTGGGCGTATGGAAATTGGTTGATAGGCCCGACAACTACAAGAAGATCGGAACTCGTTGGGTATTTAAGTGCAAGAAGGACGACCGTGGAATTGTTGTCCGAAACAAAGCAAGGTTAGTTGTTCAAGGCTTCAGTCAGATAGAAGGTATTGACTACAATGAAGTGTATGCTCCTGTTGCACGTCTGGAGGCTATTAGAATCTTTCTAGCCTACGCATCCTTCAAGAAATTCAAGGTGTACCAGATGGATGTTAAGAGTGCATTTCTACACGGAGTAGTCGAAGAGGAAGTATATGTCGAGCAACCACCGGGGTTTGAAGATCCATTACATCCTGACAGAGTTTTACTACTTAACAAAGCGTTATATGGTCTTCATCAAGCACCTCGAGCCTGGTATGAGACACTGTCTACCTACCTACTGAACAACGGGTTTAGACGGGGTTTGATCGATTGTACCCTCTTCATCAAAGAAAAAGGTGAAGATCTTCTGTTGGTACAGGTATATGTCGATGACATTATCTTTGGTTCTACCGATGATAATTTATGCAAGGAATTTGAGAAAGTGATGCAAGATCGATTCGAGATGAGTGCGATGGGTGAAATGACGTTCTTTTTGGGTTTGCAAGTTAATCAGTCCGAATCTGGAATTTTTATCCATCAAACCAAGTACGTCGGAGACATCTTGAGCCGGTTCCAGATGTCCGATTCGAAGCCAATTTCTACTCCTCTTCCGCAGAATCACGGGATTACTCCGGATGAAAAAGGGGAAGCTGTGGATTCTTCACTTTATCGTGCTATGATTGGATCTTTAATGTATCTCACTGCATCAAGACCCGACATTATGTATCCAACGTGCCTTCTCGCCAGATACCAAGCAAATCCGAAGGTCTCTCACTATGCTGCTGTCAAAAGGATTTTTCGTTATCTGAAGGGTTGCCCTGACACCGGGTTATGGTACCCTAAGGATGATAACTTCGATCTCAAGGCTTACAGTGATTCTGATTTCGGCGGCTGCAAGAAAGATGGAAAATCAACTACAGCAGGATGTCAGTTCTTAGGCAATCGCCTAGTCACTTGGCAGTGCAAGAAGCAGACATGTGTGGCTACGTCTACATGTGAAGCGGAATACATTGCTGCGTCTAGTTGCTGCTCCCAGGTTCTATGGATCCAACAACAGATGCGGGACTACGGTTTTGAATTCCTAACTACTCCTATTTTTGTTGATAATGAAGCTGCTTTACAGATCACTAGAAATCCTGTACAGCACTCAAAAACGAAGCACATCGATATTAAATATCACTTCATACGTGATTGCTTTGAAAAGAAACTTATCGATGTGGTTCACATTCATACCGATCACCAACGTGCCGACCTTTTTACCAAAGCATTTGATAAATCAAGATTCGATTATTTACTTTTGGTAAACGGCATAAAGGTGAAGCAAGAGTAACCGACATCGGAAAATCGTTTTTGTAAATATTTTTCTTAAAAAAAAAAAAAAAAATGTGTCTTTATTTTCTTTGTTTTAAATTTTTAGGGGGAGAAAAATTCAGAAAAATTCAAAAACATTGAAAAACCGCAAAAATACAAAAATATGTCTTTACTTTATTTACTTTCTGCATTTAAGGGGGAGAAAATTCAGAAAAACACAAAAACAATAGAAAAACAAAAATGAGTTTCTTGGCAAGATAAGAGAAAATGATATTACATCAGAGGTCGGTCAAAACATGTTTCTAGAAATCAAAAGAAAAGAAAAAGGTAAGTAGCTGTACTAATGATGTACCGGTAGACTCACGATCATTTTAAAGTGTGCAGGAGATATAAACATAACGAACTGAAAACCGCGTGGGAACCACTCATTGGCATATGGTCTTGGTACCGAAATTTCGTTTGATAGATTGCCGAGGTTCTGAGATATTTGGGGTTTATGCTGTTTATCATCTGGGTATCATGGTTGTATCTTTTACCGAAAAATAACGGGGACGCAAGTCTAGATCTTCCATGATATCATACATACGTGTACATATTGCATACGACCTCAATAAGTGATAAACAATCACATGTCCAAACAAATAAGTGATAAAATATCACATTCATCCGGGAGTCAAGTTCGTCTCTCTGCTGTACGGAAGTACTGACCTGTTCACGGACTTGCTCCTGTGCCCTCATGCATATGAAAATCAAGTTCCTCATCAATAAGTGATTATATCACATAGGGCTTGTTTTCAAATCAAATAAGTGACTTGTTCACATTTTATATACGTTAAAAACGGATGATAAATGGTATACTCCCCAGTAAGATGAACTCTCGTGCATACCTTGATACGGGAATGTGTCGTGAGTGGATGAACGCCGGTCGGTAAGTATAAATCATACCTTAACGTATCTCAATGCATTATGATTACACTTGATCGCTGAGTTTAAGTGGATAACAATATCGGTAATTGTGGTAGAATGCTTATCCACTTCTGTAAAAGAATATTTAAAGGAAATGTGTTTTGACAAAAGACCGCAAACTGATATGATTCTCTTCGCCAGAAACTCGCAAAAATATTGTTGTGTTTGTACATATTTATTTACTGCTTAACTTTAGTGATTAACTTTTATTGTCTTTTTAAACAGTTTTTGTCGTTTGGTGCATATCAGCACGACATTAGCGGTGATGTCGTTTGATAACATTCAAAGGATTCTAAAATTGTTGTCTTTTATTTTATCAAAATCCAAAAAGATTTTCAATTTAATCTTATTTTTTGATTAATCGATGTTGGTACTAGATCAGATATCTGACAAGCCGAAATACTTCATAAAACTGACCTTTGCAGAACTTCATAACGGACAATTTTTCAAAACGGTCATTTCTGAAAGCTTTTAAGAATTTGAAGGGCTTAAATTGAAAATTCCCAAAAATCCAAAGTGTTGGTGGAAATCTGATCCTTCGAGGAAGCAATGGCCCTCGAAAGATCAGAAGGTCAATGAAAGTCAATGAAAGTCAATCATCTCAATCGAAAGATGAGTTGGTCAACAGACCTTTTTGAAAGAAGGATAAGGTCGAAAGATATCCTTCGAGGATTCTCACAAATATCCTTCAAATATCTGGTATCTTTCGATCCAGATAGGGATCTTTCGACCCAAAGCTGATCTTTCGAAACACCTTTTCATCTTTCGAAAGGTCATCTATCCTTCGAGACGGTTCGACTTTCGAGGTCAGGGTATAAAAGGGTGTCTTCTTCTTCACTTCATCATAACTGATTCAAATTCACTATTCAAAAATCCTCTGATCCTACCGAAACTCTGCCAAAATTTACTCAAAAACTTAGTGTATCAGGATTTCATCTACAATCTCGGTAGGATAACCCTAATACACGTTTCAAACAACAACTTAATCATTTCATCTAATCATGTGTTTTGTTTTGTAATGTGAATATGTTTGTTGTAGGTTTTTGTTGTTTAAAATGTTGAATTTTGTCGGATGTTCTTTGTTTCAGAGTCATTGTCTTGTGTCTTAAATGGTTTGAAAGTGTTTGTGTTTGATTGATACATGTGTTTGTGGTTGTATCCGGGTTGGGGTTTTGTGTCCGGGTTTGGGTTTTGATGTTGTTATATCTGTTTTAAGTGTCTTGATTAGTGATGTTTTTAAATGGTTTGATGTTTGTTGTTCCTAAAGAGTTGAAACCACTTAAATAACACTCACTTAAAACAGTTAAAATGACCGCCGGAAAATTTTCCGATGAACAGCGTCACCGGAAATCAACACGAAGGATGTCGATTCTCATCCTCGAAAGATGTGTTGCAAAATATCTTTCGAAGTGAGACTCGAAAGATGTTAAATTTCTAGAAGGATTTATCCTTCGATTGATCAGACCTTTCGAATGATCAAGATATCTTTCAAATTCTTGATTCTTCGAAAGATGATCCTTCGATAAGGAATTTCATCCTTCGAGGAAAGTAACATCTTTCGAACAGTCTGTCATCCTTCGTGCCATGTTTCAATCCTTCGAACAGTCTGTCATCCTTCGATGCCTAAATGGCATCCTTCGAGGATTCAACACTTAGAATTTTTCCAAGAAATTGAAATTTTTCCTAAGTGTGGAATTCCTGTTGACTGTTTCTCATTACGTGTCCATGTTTTCATGAACAGAAATGGCACCGAAAGAAAAGAAGGAACGGGCAAAACCAACCAAGAAAGAAAAATCGGAAGTTGAATATATGTCGGAGCCACGACACAACATGGCAGCGTATTTACAACCGGAAGACAAAATCAGTCCGGAATTCACGGGAATAATGGAGTATCTGCATCGCACTCGTATCAACTATGCAATCACTAGACAGCACACTGCTTATCAGTCTCATATCAAGGCGTTCTGGAATTCGGCTGTGGTTGAAACAGTGGATAACAAGGAAGTGATTAGGGGATTCGTCGCTGAGAAACCCGTGGTGATTACAGAAAACACTATCAGAGCACGTCTGCAACTAGGTGATCAACCAGAAGATGCTACTTCTATTGATTTACAATGTCAGCGGGGCTTGCTGATGAGGTTACAGTACAACAATAACGTTCTTGCAAATCAGATCAACAAAAAGTTTATGCCGCTTCGATACAAGCTCTTATTGCATATCCTTATTCACTGCCTGAGCAACAAGCGATCTGGATATGATCTGTCGCCGATTGATTTAACGGGATTGTTTACGGCTTTGATTCTGAACAAGCCTTTCAACATATCACGTTATATTTTTGACAATCTGAAAGAAAATGCTCGAAGGCCACTCCCGTCAGCAACTCAACGAACATCTACCAAGTTTTGGCTATATCCTAGATTCCTGCAGATGATGATTGATGATCAGATTCCTGATCTTCCTAAAGCTGAAGCAGATGTTCTTCCTGTCAATCCGATGAATGAGCGTACACTGCTGATTTTCAAATCCATGTCCAACTATAAAGAATCGGATCCAATTAGGAAGCTTATTGGTCATCTTGATGTTCCGGCCTACGAGGCACCGCAGAACAACAAATGGTGTCGAGATGCGAGTGATTCTGATGATGAAGAGCCAAGGTTAATCGCTTTGGCTACCACGCAGCTCGGGGCTAAGCATGGTATTAAAGCATCGAGCAGGAAGTCTGCTGGCAGTTCAAGTGTTGCAGCACATGTTGAAGTCGATGTGAATGTTGCTGCAGAAGAAGTTCAGGGAGTGTTTGTCAATCCTGATGCTCGTGTTAGTGCAGGTGGAGCTGGTGATCCTGCTAGTCAGTCAGGTACTGTTGCGACTGACAAAGGCAAAAGTAAGGTGGACGAGCCAAGGAGGTTGGCGGATGAAAGTAGTTCGTCTTCTGATGCTGAAGGAGGTGCTGGTAATGATGATTCATCTTCTGAGGATGATAATCCTCCTCCTCCAGGGATGCGTAAGGCTTATGATCAGCGAGGAAATTTTCGTGGTTTTGCACGTATTGAGAAACCTGTGAATGTTGCAGAATCTGATAAAGATGACGATTATATTCCTGCTGCTCCTGGATTACGCAGAAGGAAGAGACAATCAAGAAGAGAGGGTACTCGTACTTCTAAGAGATCAAGGGGCGGATCAAAGCCAACAGGTGAAACGGCTGGTGATGTCACTACACCTGATCCGATTCAGCATTCAACGCCTCCGGAGCAACAGCTGCCTCCTCTCAGTGAACAATTAACTACATCGGAGATGCTGGATCTGATCTCTTCTCCACAGACATCTTCTGGGGCACGCACGGCGCCTGTTGATCAACAGCCGCCGCCTGCAACCCCCGTCTCAGGTACACATCCACGTCCTCCTCTTGTTATTCCTGGTCCAACAGGTACATCTGGCCAGACTGGCTTCTCAGGACCTGAGCCCTCGCGGCCTACTCTAGCAGAAACATTATCTGGGTTGTCTGATGCTGAGAAAATTCAATTCCTGATTGAACAAGTCAGTGAACTGGGTACCATAGTCGGTCGGAATACAAGAAAGATTGAAGAATACCGTGTACAGAGAACAAAGGATGCTGAGGCTCACAACAAGCTGGTCTCTCTTGTTAGTGCACAGAATGTCAAGATAAGAGAACAGGCTCAAGAGATAGAAAGACTGAAAGAAGCTAATAAGGCTCAGGATGGAGAGGTTGAGATAATGAAGAAGCATAGTACTGTGCTAGAACGTGAGGCAACAACGTTAAAACAGAAGCATGAAGAGCTGTCCGATCGTTATAAGAAACGTGATGATAGATTAATGGAAGCCTTCAAGCCGGTTCAAGCGAACTTTAAGAAGTTTGATCACAAAGTCGTTACACTTTGGAATGAAAGATGCAAAGCTTTGGGCATCGTTCCTTCAAGGCGTGGCGATGATAAGGATGATGATGCAGCAAATCCTGATCAACCAGCTGCCACAGGTTCCGGTGCAACTGCATCCGGTGCTGCAGGTGGGTCTGGTACATCTCAAGATGCTCCTTCTGCTCCTCCAACAGCTACTGGTCCTTCTGAGCCAACTGAAACATTGGAAGCTTCAGCAGTTTTTGAACATATTAGTCTTGAGCCGGAAACGTTCACTGATCTCCCTGAATCTTCAAGTGCTCAACAGTTTCATCCAATCACGGGTGAACTATTAGAAGAAGGAGAACATGTTACTGAAATGTCTGATGAATGTGTGTTAGCTCTGACAGCAATGGATGAAGTTGATGTGACGACGATCGATGCCACTCCGTTGGTTCCGGACGAAACCGATTTCTCCACGATTGAAGAAATTTTCATCGGTTCGGATCCGGAACGTCCCGTTTATGTTAGTCAAGACAATGTGGAGCTTAATTCGCTTGATGATAATCTTGAGGAAGCAAAGACAGCAGAATCTTCTAATCCTTCTTCAGATTCTCCATCAGTTCAAGAAAACCGTGAAAAGACTGTGAATGAATGGCGAGCGGATTTCCTAGCTAGGAATCCTCCTCCGCTCCCTCCGTTGGATCAGGCCAACTACATGGTTCTGGAAAGAAATCCGGCTAGAGGTCGTATTATCAGCTGGATGTTCATCAAGGATCTTCATTGCATGGTTGTGAAGCGAGAATGCGGCCTTCAGTACTTCAGGACTCTTCTCAGCATTCTTTCACTTCCTTATTATGATGTCGCGGTTTTGGCTCAGCTGGAGGTTATTAATCGAGTCAAAGACAAGATGGTGGAATTGTTCGCGAGGAAGATCAGATTGGAACGTAGAAGAGGTTGGGAGGATCCGCTATACAAGCCGCAGTTTCCTCGATACGAGCAAATCAGGTTCACGCTCGATCCAGAGACAAATACTGCTCGTTATCGTTTGGTTTATGATCCTCCAAAGTTGATGAAGAAGATACCTTTGTTGAAAATGAAGACAGACTTTCTGGGAAACTTTCGTTGCTGGGTTTATGATGCAGATACTGGAGAAGCCGTGATCTTATTCCGAGATAATCAAGAGAATTTTCGAATGATAGATCCGATGTGGATTTCTAACATGTCCAGGTCGGATATTATTGTTCTCAAGGATCACGAGATCAATTACTTGGTTAGAGATCGTGAACAAGCAATGAAGTTTCAGAAGATGGCCCGGTATTGCTTCAACCTACTGGTGAATGCGGGAAGTGTATGGTCTACGCATCACTTAACGGTTGAAAGGACGTCAGAGACTTGAAGACACAAAGATCAAGACAAAGCTACAGCCAAGGGGGAGTTTGTTGGTGCACTTGTGTCTGTACTTTGTCTGTATTTTGTAATGATATAAAACGATGTCTTTTGTTAGTCTTGTTACGTCTTAGATGTGTTAATATGTGTGCTTAATGTAAGTTTGACCAGTCAACCATCCTCCTGGTTTGACTTGGTCAAACACTTAGAAAAGTTTGTAAGATTGTGTGTGTCGAAGGATGGCTCATCGAAGGATTGTTTATATCCTTCGATGAGCTCGAAAGATAACCTTCGATGTATATAGATGGACCTCGAAGGATGCCAATCCTTCGAGGTATGTGTGGATCCTTCGATAGGTCTTATCTCGATAGATGATCTTTCGATCATTCTATCTGATCCTTCGACCAGACGAGCTGTGAAGGTTATATATACTGTTGTAAAGTGTTCACTTCAGTGTGTGAGTGAACCTAGTCTTGTAGAGAGCGTATTTTCAGTTTGGTCAAGGGCTGTAACCGTGTCCACTGAAATACAAGAGAAAACTTTGATATCTTGTGTGTCTACCTTTCTCTTTGTAGCTTGTGTTCTCATTATAAACTACCGGTTTGCATTCTAGCTTGGATTCCGCACTTGCTAGTGTGTTAAACTTAACAAGGATAAGGTTTAACCTCAACCTCCGAGGGACCTACAGGGGACTCACGATTTTTGAGGCAGCCATATATTGGAACATACACACATATTTTGGCGGCTGTTATTGACGTGAGACAAGGAACACGAGCAATCATAGGACTTGTGGATATTTCTTTCACGAAGATCAAGGGGGTGAACAACAAAGTCAAAGTGACACAACATAATCATCATCACATATTGAAGGCAAGATTAGGGGATTCTTTTGGAATTCACGTGACCAAACAGTATCATCATCATCTTTGGAGGGAACACAATTGACATCATGTGCACGTGTGGATCTTTGAGGCCATTTAGCGTGTTATAAAAAGTCAAGATTATGGTAACAATATATCATATATACACATGTAAGCATAAATGTGAATCTTGGATGGCAGTTATATTCATGTGAAGAATTGAATGCACACAAAAGAAAGATCACATCACTATCATCGATTATGGGCTTGGCAGAGGCATCACATGGACTTTCTTTTTGGGCCGAACAGTTGAGACAGAGTGGGCCGAGTAAACTAAGGAACATCATCAGTGGCGGCCAACATAGGTTTTTTTGGAGAGGAATGAATTGTGATTTTAAATGGACACGATCCTCATACAATCACGATACATTATCATCTTGACGGTAGCGGATGAACCAACCATCATGAGCGGCTAATTTTCTAGTAGTTTCCTCCGGATGGAGGATTTTTGTAAGTTGATTGATACTATGTGTTTAATACAATCATTTTAACTTGGTGATCTAAGCATTCGATGCGTTTCACCTTGATTTGATTTATTGGTTGTAAACAGTTACATTTATTTAAACCTTAATTTCTAAGCATTCAGTTTCCGAGAGTTCTTGTAATTGGGGTATATTTGACATGGGGTTAGGGTTTGTAAATTGTAATTGATAATCATTCGATAACCTCCCGTTATGTATTGACCGGAGTACTTAGTCGTTGGTTATCACAATTAGTTAATCAAAATTAACACCTATGTCTATGTAGGTAACGATTAAACACATAGTTGAAGTTAACTGTAAAACCTGAAATCTGGAGGAACCATCTTCTTTTCTATTGATTTAAACCTTAGTTTTTATTCGTTAACTTAGACAACTCTCTTAAACAATCAAACTCTCCATTGATTTTTACTTTTTAGCATTAGTTAATTAATACTTAGCATAATAACACTTTCCACAATCCTCCTCTGGTTCGATATCCGACTTACTCTAGCTACAAGTTTATTTCGGTTTTTGCATGTCACTAACGACAGACATCATGAGATCGGATAGAGGCGGTGAATATTATGGAAGATATAGTAATGTGGGTCAAACTCCTGGTCCATTTTATGAGTTTTGTAAGGGCCAGGGGTTGTGAACCAATACACATGCCTGGTACACCTCAGCTGAACGGTGTCGCTGAACATAGAAACCGGACCCTTATGAACATGGTGCGCAGTATGTTAGCCAACACTAATTTACGATTATTCCTCTGGACTGAAGCGTTAAAAGCCGCTGTTCATATACTCAATAGAGTTCCTTCTAAGCCTGTCCCTAAAACTCCTTATGAACTTTGGACAGGAAGGAAACCGAGTCTTAAATACATGAAAGTATGGGGCCGCATTGATGAAGTAAAGCTTTACAATCCTTTCCTAAGGAAACTTGACCCTAAAACAGCTACATGCTTCTTTATCGGGTATCCTGATCACTCAAGGGGTTATCGTTTCTATTGTCCTTCCCATGTCACCCGTATTGTTGAAACCAAGCGTGCTGCGTTCCTTGAGGATTTCAAGGTCAGTAGGAGCAGTACCAACCACCCTTACAAAGAATTGCAAGAAGTATAAGACGTGCGAGGGAGAGACTTACCATTACTCCGTTTACTCCTATTGTACCAAATGCAACTACTGTACCTGAAGCTACTGCACCAACTCTAAATTTACCTCCACAATTAGAACCTATTATACCTCATAACGAAGGTACATCAAACGCTCAAAACCAAGAAAACCGATAATCAACTCAGGAGGTCATCTAGGCCTAGAATGCCTAGTAATTGGGATGATTATGTTACCTACCTGACTGAAATGGATGCCGGAAAGACCAGTGATCCTATCTCCTATAATGAGGCCATTCGTAGTGATTAGTCTTCTGAATGGAATAAAGCAATGATTGATGATCTTGAATCCATGAAGAAAAATGACGTTTGGGATTTGGTAGAATTACCCAAGGTTTCAAACCCGTAGGATGTAAATGGGTATTCAAAACAAAACTGGATCCGAATGGGAACGATGAACGCTACAAAGCGAGATTAGCTGCAAAGCGCTACATTCAGAAAGAGGGAATTGATTATCAAGAGATGTTTTCCCCTGTCTCTCGTAAAGATTCATTAAGGATCGTTATGTACCTAGTAGCTCATTTTGATTTAGAGCTGCCTCAGATGGACGTTAAAACCGTTTTCCTTAACGGAGACTTAGATGAAGATGTTTACCTGAAACAACTTGAAGGCTTAAACCTGAAGGCTAGGAGCATCTAGTCTATAAGTTGAAGAAATCCATTTACGGGTTAAAACAAGCATCACGTTAAAGGTATCTCAAGTTTGATAAAGTCATGAAGAAACAAGGTTTTATAAAGAATCGAGTGGATTAATGCACCTACCTCAAGATGAGTGGGATCAACTTTACTATACTTGTCCTTTATGTAGATGATATTCTATTGGGAAGTAATAGTTTAGACATGTTGCATGAATCAAAGCGCTTACTCTCATATAACTTCGACATGAAGGATCTCGGAGATGCTTCTTACGTCATTGGCATCGAAATTCACCGAGATAGACACAAAGGGATCTTAGGATTGTCTCAAAATGTTTACGTAGATCGTGTCCTTACACATTACAACATGCAACAATGCAAACCCTCAGTCACTCCAGTAGTAAAGGGAGATGTTTCGATTCATTCCGACAACAGAGGTTGAAAAGGAGCAAATGAGCCAGATACCTTATGCATCAGTAGTCGGGAGCATGATGTAACACCCCAAAAACGGGTTTGGTAATCAAACCGTGTTAATAGTAATGACGGGTAAAATACCGTTCGTGGTAAAAAAATTAACCCGGTATGTATTAGGAATTTAAATAAATAAACTTAATATTAACTGGAAAGAGAATAAATACTTTGAGAAGACAAAGTTTATAAAAAGGGACCCGAGTTAACGGGACATAAAATAAACGGGTTACAACTCCCGGAACTAACTAAGTTAACTAGGAATAATCAACCTAGTTAATTAAAAGTCTCATAATGGTATGTGAGTGGGTTAAAAACACCTAAAGTAAGAACCTGACAATAATTGAGGGGCCAAAGGTGTTAAAAAGCAAACTAGTTTTTAAATAAAACAAAAAAAAATAATAATAATACCACACACTAGTGTGTGGGGATCGAACATAACCAATGGGTGGGGGGGGGGGGGGGGGCGACCAGGGGTTTCGTGATCACCTAGTCATGGGGATCTCAAGGTAAGTAAAATTTTGTAATTTTGAGATGTTTTGATTTCTTGATGAACATATGAAGTTGAAATTGGAGCTTGAATGTTAGATGTTTGAGTGAAACTATGATAAATACATGATTAGGAATGAAACGTAATCAATAATTTGATGTATTGATGTACATATACATGAAATTGAGAATCACCCACATATGTGTTAGATGGGTTTTGTAGAGAGATTAAGAATACTAGAATCTTGATCATGAAACGGGTGTTATTGATTTTTTTGAAACGAACCTAGGTGTTGTTATGCATGCTAGATGTAAGGAACTTGAAAGTAATGTTAATCTTGGCTAAGTAGTTAGTCATGAGCTTGATTGCTAGTAGTAAAAATTTTATGCCCATAAGGTGTTCGATGTAATGCCTAAGTGAAATTGGGTACCTACTAGTTCGTAGATAGAACTTGATTAGAATAGATATTTGGATGAAAGCCTAATAACATGACGAAACGGGTTTTATCTATAGATGAACACCCGTAGATTTGGCGTAAAGAAAGAATAATGTAACGTTAACAATTGAGAGCTAAGAAAACTTAGTATTAAAAATAGCATGAACTCGGATTAAATATTAGTTCAATTGGTGGCCTAAGAATAGAGCCATCGAGTAAAGGGCGGAACGCCAACATAAGTTTGTCAAACTTAGATTCTCAATTTCATATGCTATAAGGCGGCTTGACTCTTAAAAGTCAAACCGACCTATAATAGAGTTCGGTAAGAAAAGTAGTATAAAGTGTCACAAGGCGTAAAGGTTATGATCTAGAACGACTAACCTAATCACCTTGTGAATACTATATGATAGTTTGACTCTTGACAAGCTAGATGGAGGCTTGGGAGGAAGCGGGTCAAACGGAGCAAGTACGAAGAGAAAACGTTGCTTGGATGCGAGGTAAGTAGAGCTTACGCCCCTTTACATTATTTGCAAAGTTACTTAATTTCAAGTATTGTATACGAATGCTATTAAGTGGTTGGTATACGATGTTCCGACATGATTTAATGAGAGTCGGAACAAGGGGAAATGGTAAGCAATCATGAATTATGGTAAAAGGGGTAAAAATGTAAAGTAGTCATGTAATGACGAACAAATAAAAACGGTTTTAAGTAAAACAAGTTTAAGGGAAAACCGGAATAGGTTTAAAGGGATGAAATGGTAAATAAATACCATCTCATATGGATAAATGGCCAATTAGACTAAATGGGTCAAATGGTGTTGTTAACACCATTTGACAATTACATTTGACAAATCGCTTGTTGAGTTTTGTAATCACAGGAAATAACATAAGCATGCGTTGCTTTAACTAGAAAGATTTAAAGCAAAAGTTATGTAAATAGGTCAATACCTTGACCCGAGCCAGGTACGCATAAATAAGCTTTTAGTTAAACATATAATTTATAGTCAAATATTTAACGAAAGTCCTTCGTCGTAAAGTGAGGGACTAAAGTGGACCAAAACACCCTTGAAGGGTATATTGGGTAAACGACCTATAGGGGTTGTTTAGGAACTTGCATCAAGATCATGGAATCATTAGATATGAATAAAAGTTATAGGAATACACATTCATGGGTCAAATGCATAAAAATGGTCATTTGCGTAAAATGACCAACCGATGGGTAAATTTTGGGATAATAGGTTAGTTATGCTAAATCCACCATAAAAATAGTTGTGGTGGAAGATCATTTGATAAATATTGCGAAAATAAGATGCTAGAAATAAACGAGTATGAATTATGCGGAAAAGTACTTAAATACCCTTAACAGGTCAAAATATGCATTTAAGTACAAACGGGTTTAAGAATATACATAAACTCGTGAATTGAACCTAATATGATAGACAACATTGAAATTATAATATTCATGTGAATTTGGGATCAAACAAACATGTTTGTTTGATAAATGCATGAACGGGTCAAAACTTTGTAAAAAGGTATTAAGTCGAAGACTTAAAGGTCTGAAATTTTGTTATGCCGGATGTTGGATTTCAACTTCATAAGATGGAGAATTAAATTACGGACGCGTAGGAAAAAGAATCGGGTAAAACGGATTAAAAACGAGAGAGTTATGCTCGTTTCCATGAAATCGGGTTAAGCTGGGAATATGCAGCAACATAATAAATAACTTGCTGTAAAAAAGGGGGCTAGGTGGGGCGTCTAGCCCCCCCTGAATCCCAAAAATGTTTAATTTTGTTTGTTTGACCCATATAACTTGTTTAAACTTGTTATTTAACTATCAAAACTAACTTTTAAGTTGGTTTTGATCATAGGTGATCGCCAAGAGTGCCCGGATGAAGAGTACAAGTATGTCAATGATTTATAATGATTAAAGTGTTGAGATAAACTTACAGGGTTATCGCGTAATACACGGTACCCCAGTCAAATCGATAAATGATAGATACAGTTAATGAATTACGTGCGTTAACACGTACAATAAAAAGCCTTGTATTATAATACGGGCGTTTATTAATGTCGAAATTACTAACTTTTGTAAATGTTTAGCTGAAGGACAACTGCATCTGAAGATGACGCGAGTTGAACGAATTAGGGATATGACGGTGGAACGGTCTGAGGTATGACGAGCAGAGCATACTTATTAAGGAACTAAATCGCATGACGATCGCGAACAAAGTTATCGGCAAGAGAAGCCCGTTAGGACAAGCATTAAAAGGTGCACGCTTTTAAATTAATCGCACAAGTAGTAATATGCAACTAACACGTAGAGGATAACGGTTGCATATATCTGATAAAACCTGAATAGGATATCTATTCAGGATGATGTTTCTAAGAAAAGTTTAATAGAAACATGTGTTATTCACGATGATGAATAACAAGGAAATAATAAGATTAGTTCATATGGAAACTTGGACGGGGGTAATTATCTAAGTGGGAAACTCTCAATATAACGCTATTGAGAAAATCTGTTAGGCCCTAAAGTGTGAGACTGACGCATCAAATTAATACAACGAGCTATGGTTACGAGCTGGGCCTTACCGGGTTAGTTTATATTAGGTTGTGGACCTTTATAGGTCTTTTGGGCCAAGCTTTAGGCCATGTGGGCCAAGCAGGCCCAAGGGAAGCCCATGTAGGGAAGTGGGCTTGTCCATGTATATAAACAAGTTTTCAACTTGTTTTTTAGGTTTGAACCTCATTCATTATTACAACTTCTAGAGAAGCTAGAGTGGAGGCGATTCGATTGTGGTGTACTCATACCAGACGTTTTTGCTTGTTAAAGTAATCGAAACGTGTGTGAGTTAAAAGTTATTTCGGTGTTCTTGTTTTTCATATTTTTCGGTTTATCTTGAATCATCTTGTGATTGGATTCCGCACTCTCACAAGATTAGGTTTGATATCATTGAGAGATCCGGTTTACGGGACTTACAAGTGGTATCAGAGCCTTAAGAACCTGTTTCTAGGCTCGGTGTGATATCAAAGATTCAAGATTTTCGTTATTTTTGGGTTGGTGTTCTTCGTGTTCTTCGCGGTATTCAAAGTGTTCATCGAGTTTCTAGTGAAATATTGTCATATTTTGGTATTTTGATCTTTTTGGAAAGTGTTAATATTTTTATCTACGTATTTGATTTTTAAAACTTTCTTCAAAAGATTTTAAAAAATCCAAAATTGATTTGAAAAAGCCAAAAATCTCGGAATTCCAACTGTTTAAAAGTTTTGAAAATTTACGAAAAGGTTTTCTATTTTTAGAATTAATTCACGGTTTCGAAATTCTCAATCTTTACAATTGGTCTCGAGTCCATCTTTTAAGGAAACAGTTCTCCAATTGATCTACAACGGTTACGAGTCGCAATCACCAGTTTCGACAGAGGTTTCGAGTGATAACCTCCTCACCAGTCGCAACCACCCATCCAGTCGCAACCATCATCACAGCCGATATTCTTCAACTTTTGTGGTCTCGACTCATCTTTCTTCAGGAGGTCTCGAGTCATTTCCACTGTTCCGACTCGCAATCTCTGGTCTCGGCATATCATCATTCAACCAGAGCTGCTATCATCAGTCGCAACCTCCGTATAGTTCACTTCTGATTTCGACTCATCACCTAACTGTCTCGACTCCGATCTTCAAGAAAACAGCTCTTGACTCGCAATCATCTTCAAGGAAACAGCTCTTCCGACTCGCAACCGCATCCACCGTTCCGACTCGCAACCATCATTAGTTTCGGCTCATCCTGTTTGGCCTCGAGTCGCAACCACGGTTCCGAGTCGCAACCGAGATCTCGAGTCATCACGTTTTGTTTTCGAGTTGCAATCATCAAAGGTTTCGAGTTACATCTTCTTCGAGTCGCAACCTCTATCTTCACCCATATAAACCTGCAACAACAACGTCATCAATCTTCTTCTCCGATAACGTTTCGCCGGAAACCTGCAACACCTTCACATATCGACACCGGTCATCTTCTCAAATCACTGTTGTCTCATCACCGTGAACCAACGTTTCCGTCATCATCTCTACATCACCCTCCTCAGGTCATCTTCTCCGACTCCGACTTTCTCCGACGATCTCTGACCTACCGTTTTTTTTCGGTTACCACTTTCATCGTCGTCATCATCTTACCGCCGACTACAGCTCCTTCATCTTCTCTGAGCATCATCTTCCGACAGCTGGGTTTTGATTTTAGGGTTTCGGGGGATTAGTTAATACGAAGAAGACAGACGTATTGATGTTGTCGTTTGATTTTCTATAATAATAACAATAATAATAATAATATTATTAAAATCATTATTTAATTATTAAACAATCATTGACTAATAATATTATTAATATTCATAATAATAAGTCTTACTTTATAATAAACTATTATTTTCTAGTTAAATAATTAAAAAAAAAAGGGTTTGCTTGTGATATCAGTTTGACAGGTTTCGAGGTGCAGTTCAGAAAGCGGGTTCACGGGTTTGAGTTAGCAAGTACACAGGTTCTCGCTTTGGGGTTGTGTTGAGGAAATAGTTAATAGATCACATTTTTGGGGGATTTCTTCTTAAAATGTCTTCTAAGAAAGAGGTGCTTGAGCAGGAATTCCAAGGATTTAGATACTTTTCTGATGAATCTATAGAAGCATTGATTGGCCGGTTTGCTGAACTACTCTCTGAAATGGAGAAGGCAGAGATGGTGGTGTCTACTCGCATGAGCAACAGAAAGCTTCTAGATGTTATAAAAGGGATTCCAGATCGGGAGAACTGTAGTTGGTTTACCAATGTTAATCAGATAATAGTGACAACCGATTGTTACAGAATGAAGCCGGATGAGCTGATCTCAATCATCAAATCATATGACAATGCTGGCAAACAGTCTACTCAAGGCAACACATCTGCTGCAGTTTGCTCATCCACACAAAATTCAGCATTTATGTTTAACAAATCCCTGGCTCAAGAAATTACTCGTGATCGTGAAGAGATACTTTCTGTCTTTTGCACTCTTGAGTGTAGAGAAAGAAATGAGGCATATCGGTTACACAACGCTGAGTTGATTCAAGACTACAACGACATAAAAAATAAAAATTTTACTTTATCAAAGAATGAAAAGCTTTATAAAGATAAAATTGAAGCTCAGCGAAAAGACATCATCAAACTTAAGGATGATGTAAGTGTAAAAACAGCCCATTTCTTGGAGGCACAGGAGAAGTTATGCATTTTGATCAAAGAACTGGAAGATATCAGAGAAAGATATCAAATTAACGAACTTAACATTAAAAAGTATGATTCTTCCAGCAAATTGGTCAAAAACTTGTGTGATCAACAGCTCGCATACAAGGAAAATAAAGGGCGTGGTTTGGGTTTCAATCAAGTTCCTCCTCCATATAATGACAACTACACATATTTACCCATGACTGAGGAGGAATTGATGAATGAGGACAAGATGGCTTACGGTCCTAAAACTGATAAGTCATCAATCAACAGCAGACCTTTTGATAAACGAGCGAGTCCTTCGGTAAATTTTGTTTCAAAGGGTACTTTTGATCCTAATGCTTCGTCTTCCCCTGCAGATGAAGTAGTTGAAGTAAAAGTTGAAAATGTAGTTGGGGATGAACAAGCATCAGAGTCTGGTTCTTATGAAAATTTAATAAATGAACTTAATCAAGACTCTATTTCGTCATGTGATATTTTTAACTCGGTTTTTCGCTCTGTGATTAATTTCAGGTCTGACGGTTTGGGCGAAAACGTTGATGCTTGTGAAACAAAGACTGAAACGACAAATGAAACGAATGAGCCAGTTGAACCATCTGATTCCAAATGTGAATCATCTGAAGCAACTGATTCTGAGAAATTGGAATCAGTTGATTCTAGTGGATTCAGCTCAAAGGCGTCATGTGCAGAACCGTCTTGTGCTGAAAATTTGTCAAATGTTTCAGATGAAGTTCCTGCTAAAGTTTCTGGTATTTCATCTAACAAACCAGAACTCTCCGATTCTGTCAAAGCTGATGACATGAAGGATGAAGAGAAGATTGACGTGAACAAGGCTCCAAGTGCGCAAGCTAAACAATCTGAACCTTCTGTTAGTGATGAAAAGGTTCAGATCAAGCAACAAGAGCCGAAGCGAGCAGGTAAAGGACGCGGAAATAAGAAGCCTAAACATCGACAAGCAGGCTCTTCACAGTCCTCAACGGGCAGCAATAGTCCTCAAAAGGCCCGTGTTGTGAAAAATACCTTTGTTAAGCTAGTCAGTAATGGGAAATGTGAAAAATATGCATTTGACTGTGCTAACAAAGCTTTCGGAAAGACTGGTGAGATTTCTGAACAAGACTTGCAGTCTAAACAAAACAAGAAGAATCAAAAGAAATCTCCACCACAGAAGGCCCCAGCAAACGACAAGTATAGACATCCAAATTCATCCTCGTTTGCAAGAAATGTGCAAAGAAAACAAGCACAAAAAGGACCAGTTCATCCTTTAGGGCCTGCAAGAGCTACACAAGATGATCAGAATGCCTTCTACATGAAGAGACAAACATGCTTCAATTGCGGCATTGCTGGTCACATTGCTCGGAACTGCACAAATCATCCCCATGAACCGTATTATGCTCAAAATCAGAGGGTTACACCTAAGGATAACTACCATTCTAAGCCAATGAAGGTTTCATCACCTAAGGCAATGAAGAATGTGAATCCCAAGGTTAAACCTTCTGATGGGGATTGGAATGCTGCTAAAAACAAACGCAAGGCTGTTCAGGAACAAAAATGTTTTTCTAAAACTAACAAACCTGAAACAACTAAAGTTGCTCAACCGAAGGCAACAAACACGTTTGTTAAACCGAAACAGATTTGGAAACCCAAATCCAAAGCAGCAATGTCTCCAATCTTTGAAACGAAAGGGGACTTGTGTTTGAAGGAAGTGTCTTACTTTGATGCTTCAGGTAAACCCAGGACCACGATGGCCTGGGTACCAATGTCTTACTAATCTCCTTACTTTTCAGGAACAACTAAGGAGGAGCTGTTGACAATCTCTGGAATGTTGATAGCGGTTGTTCCAGAGATAAAAACGGGTAACATTTCACTGTTGCAAAAAAGTTCAATTTTTTTTACAGATGATATGTTTCCTTTGGAGGAGATTAGAGAAGTAAGAAATGATCAGCAAAAGGTACCGTTTAAATTCAGTGCTTTGATTTGAATTTGATTAGTCTTAAATCTAATGACGGAACGGTTCAGCAAAAATATTTTTCTCTTTTTCTTAGTTTATAACTTTGTACATAATGTGTCCTTTCTCTAGTAAATGGTAAATTTGCGCAAAAATACAAGATTTATGCACAAATTTAGGGGGGGAGAGGAACATATAGATAGATATAGAGTTTAGGAGGAGAAAACTCAGAAAATACAAAAAGAGTTTGCTGTATATATGCATTGTTTTAGGGGGAGAAAATGAGAAAAATACAAAAACATTAGAAAATGAAAAAGCCAAAAAGAAAGATTGCATGATATGGGAAGTGAAATAAATGTTCGTGTTAAAGGGTTTGACTAACACATGTAAGGTGCCATAGCTGAAAAGACTAGGATCTACTGCGATATGTCGATAGGCTTGACGCTCAACATGAAAAAGATACTATGTGATATTAACATAACGAACTATGTACCATGTGGGTTACATACCAACGGCGTATGATTTTATGGTCTTAGATCTTGCATTGATAGATAGCCAACATCTGAGGTTTCGGGTCTTTATATTGTTGAATCATCCGGGGATATCTTGGCTGTTCTTCTGTTCAGAACTAAAATTGTACATGACCCCAGGAAAGAAAGTCACTTGGAATTAGCTCATTTCTATTTGAATGTTTGTATGTTGTCCCGATACACACAATTTTGATCTGATTCTGAAATCTTCTCTGAAAAAGTCGTGTACCTCCTCTGCTGCATCCAGATATATGCTGACCTGGAGGTGCTAGGCAACGACAGCTTCTGCTGCATCCAGATACATGCTGACCTAGCTGTACGTTGTCGCGCTATAGATCTAATACACCCGAAAGAGGCCCTCAAGTGCCCAAAAGAAACCCAAGAAACCTATATCAAACTGAGAAAAACTCATTTGATCTGTATATTATACCATCTCTGCAAACAATCTATTCTGTTCTCTTCTCAACCTATTCCCAGTTAAGATTTCAGAAATCTGGATTGGACTTGTGAAATATGTGGTAGGGAAGATACTTGCATGATAGAGTGTGCTGTTTATATTTCCAGGATTTGATTAGTATTTATTTGGGCGTTCATTGTTAAGAAATCAAAACATGATAAAATAGATTATATGCAGACCTAGATACAGTCAGGATATCTTAAAGGATGACATCAGTATACTCACCTGCTACGATGAATCGTTGTGCTTACCTTGATCGTGAGGGTATGCCTTGGAATGGGACACACAGGTATAATAGTATAATATTACCTTAAGCATATCACGAAGTTAAAAAATTGAAAGTTGAGCGTTAAAGTTTAAGTGGACAAACATATTGGCAATCGCATAGACCAGTTTGATTAGGCTCGTACTGAAAAGTGTTCCTTAGTCTGCCTGAGAACGAATTTTGATCCCATTGCAATTGTAATTGTATACTTTGGTAGTTGTTTATATTTTGAGTTTTTATTTGTTTTTAGTTCTTAAAAAATTCAAAAAATACAAAAATAGTGTCTTGTTTTTCTATAAAATAAAAAAAACAAAAATAGAGTGCTTATTTGTTTTTCTTAAAATTAAAAAAATATAATATAATCGTTCTTGAAGATTTTACTGATCATCAAAAGTTAAAAGAATTTAAATTGTGAAATTTCATGTACCTAGTGATCATGTGGTACTCTCCCTGTTGCATAAGAAATGTTTGCTTATGAGTTTGTGAGTATGTGCAGAACTTGATTTCAATCAAGAACAGGGGTTGTTGAAGACTGAGATGCTGTTAGCTGTTGACGAAGCATGGAGCAGTACAACAAGATGTACCTGAGTTAGAAGAATCGGATACGCAACGCCGTCTGACAGTGAAAGTACATTTGAAGAAGTACCATGAACCTGTTTGAAAGACAAAGATTGAAGAAGAAAAGAGCTGCTGAGAATCCTCCTCTCACATTCTTTTTAACAAAGACTTTCAAGAAGATGCTGATCGAGATCCTGATATGAAGCTAACCACAAGAGCTGAAGAAAGAGACCCAGTGCTGAGAGTTCAGAAGTCAAGAACTTCCACAACATCTGCAACATAGAGACAACCATAGACTTCGTTGAAGACGTTGCTGAATTCATGGTATGAAGACAATTTGATGGCATCAGTCTAGGGGGAGATTGTTAGGCCCTAAAGTGTGAGACTGACGCATCAAATTAATACAACGAGCTATGGTTACGAGCTGGGCCTTACCGGGTTAGTTTATATTAGGTTGTGGACCTTTATAGGTCTTTTGGGCCAAGCTTTAGGCCATGTGGGCCAAGCAGGCCCAAGGGAAGCCCATGTAGGGAAGTGGGCTTGTCCATGTATATAAACAAGTTTTCAACTTGTTTTTTAGGTTTGAACCTCATTCATTGTTACAACTTCTAGATAAGCTAGAGTGGAGGCGATTCGATTGTGGTGTACTCATACCAGACGTTTTTGCTTGTTAAAGTAATCGAAACGTGTGTGAGTTAAAAGTTATTTCGGTGTTCTTGTTTTTCATATTTTTCAGTTTATCTTGAATCATCTTGTGATTGGATTCCGCACTCTCACAAGATTAGGTTTGATATCATTGAGAGATCCGGTTTACGGGACTTACAAAATCACATTAACAAATGTGATTATATAATTGTTCGATAGAAAAGAAAAACATTTTATATGTTCGAATGTAAAAACTAGTAAAACTAATGATTGTTGTTTTGCAACTAAATAAAGTTTTACTAAATGAAATTAGAAGTATGAAATAAATAGAGGCATTACTTACATAGGGGGTGATGTGAAAGCTATATAAAGGTCATCTGTGTCATGTGCTGATCGCTTACTCTGGCCAAGTAAGTAGTGACATATGATACCATGAACTTCTTGTAGCAGACACATTTATGTCCGATGTAGTAAGGGCGGGATGAATGGGACTAACTTAAAAGGTACCCAAATAAACCAAATAAGCAAGACGTTTGATAATAAACGTAGAAGCAAGTCAGATGACAGAAGCGTATTACGTTAGAGTAAAGAGCCCGAGAGAAGGGACAAGGATTAAAGTAAGAGGAAATACAGGCCAACTAATGAGAATGCTAAGGCATAAAGATAAAAATTTGACAGTCATAAGTGATGAAAATTCACACAGACAATTCAAAGGGGTAGAATAAAAGAATAAAAGACTTGACTAAATAAAAGCAATTGATTTCGCTAAGACGATCAAATAAATAAAGATGATGTCTAAAACCATATAAGAATGGTTATTTGATGATGACTCTGGTAAAGATACCCGATAGATGGGTAGGATTTTGAAAGCATGCGTAAACCAAGAGACGGGTACGCGAAATAGAAAGTCAAAGGACTCGGATTAAGAGTCATGACTAAAAGACGATGAGAATTGGCAAACAGAAATTTTGGTAACTATCTTCAACTATTCTAAAGTTGAACGGGTCGAATAAAGAATGAAGTGTGACGTTCGTGAGTAATGAAATCTCACACGAATAAATCAAACGAGATAAATAAAATATAAAAAGCTCGGTAGTGCAAGTAAGTGCAAATCGAATAATGGAAGCACGAAATAATAAAGAACCCAGGTAACGGGTCATAGAGAAGTATAATTATGAACCGAGGAAACGGTGAGCGTAGAATAAACCGACGTGTAAATGACGTAAAGAGTCATAAAGTCGGAAGATTAGTCCAAGAGTAAACGAACGAAGCTTTAAACTACGGTCAAGGCCAACTAAAGTTCAAAAACGAAAATAAACAATTCCAAACGCAATAAAAGATGCTTTGAAGCTATATATGTATATATACATTTGAATATAGACATGGATAAAAGACGACCTACGGGATCATAGATAGTGTTAAAGTCTACGGGACCAAAAAGACCATCGGGTCACATATAGAAAGAAACGAATTGTAAAGATCTCACCTTAGAAAGGATAAAAAGGTGAAAATCTAAATAAATAGCCTACGAGGCTAAGTGAAAGAACCTACGGGTCATAGGGGTTAAGCTTGGGAATTTGTTATAATTCCCCGCATTAAATAATAACGGAAAGGACTAGATTTTTGGAAGTAACATTCCTAGAAACGGGAGAAAGATGTACGACAAAGAGGAAACGTAAACTAAGAATTTAGTTTTTAGTCAAAAGTAACGTTTTAACAAAAATAAGTGGTATGAGGTGTTTCAATTCATTCCGACAAGAGAGGTTGAAAAGGAGCAAATGAGCCAGATACCTTATGCATCAGTAGTCGGGAGCATGATGTAACACCCCAAAAACGGGTTTGGTAATCAAACCGTGTTAATAGTAATGACAGGTAAAATACCGTTAGTGGTAAAAAAATTAACCCGGTATGTATTAGGAATTTAAATAAATAAACTTAATATTAACTGGAAAGAGGATAAATACTTTGAGAAGATAAAGTTTATAAAAAGGGGGACCCGAGTTAACGGGACATAAAATAAACGGGTTACAACTCCCGGAACTAACTAAGTTAACTAGGAATAATCAACCTAGTTAATTAAAAGTCTCATAATGGTATGTGAGTGGGTTAAAAACACCTAAAGTAATAACCTGACAATAATTGAGGGGCCAAAGGTGTTAAAAAGCAAACTAGTTTTTAACTAAAACAAAAAAAAATAATAATACCACACACTAGTGTATGGGGATCGAACAGAACCAAGGGGGGGCGACCAGGGGTTTCTCCACAAACCCTAATTCTCATAAAATCCTCCAAATTGAAGCTCAAATCAAGCCCGAATCGTCTGCATGATTACAAATTCGTGATCACCTAGTCGTGGGGATCTCAAGGTAAGTAAAATTTTGTAATTTGGAGATGTTTTAATTTATTGATGAACATATGAAGTCGAAATTGGAGCTTGAATGGTAGATGTTTGAGTGAAACTATGATAAATACATGATTAGGAATGAAACCTAATCAATAATTTGATGTATTGATGTACATATACATGAAATTGAGAATCACCCACATATGTGTTAGATGGGTTTTGTAGAGAGATTAAGAATACTAGAATCTTGATCATGAAACGGGTGTTATTGATTTTTTTGAAACGAATTTAGGTGTTGTTATGCATGCTAGATGTAAGGAACTTGAAAATAATGTTAATCTTGGCTAAGTAGTTAGTCATGAGCTTGATTGCTAGTAGTAAAAATTTCATGCCCATAAGGTGTTCGATGTAATGCCTAAGTGAAATTGGGTACCTACTAGTTCGTAGATAGAACTTGATTAGAATAGATATTTGGATGAATCCCTAATAACATGACGAAACAGGTTTTATCTATAGATGAACACCCGTAGATTTTGCGTAAAGAAAGAATAATGTAACGTTAACAATTGAGAGCTAAGATAACTTAGTATTGAAAATAGCATGAACTCGGATTAAATATTAGTTCAATTGGTGGCCTAAGAATAGAGCCATCGAGTAAAGGGCGGAACGCCAACATAAGTTTTGTCAAACTTAGATTCTCAATTTCATATGCTATAAGGCGGCTTGCTCTTAAAAGTCAAACCGACCTATAATAGAGTTCGGTAAGAAAAGTAGTATAAAGTGTCATAAGGCGTAAAGGTTATGATCTAGAACGACTAACCTAATCACCTTGTGAATACTATATGATAGTTTGACTCTTGACAAGCTAGATGGAGGCTTGGGAGGAAGCGGGTCAAACAGAGCAAGTACGAAGAGAAAACTTTGCTTGGATGCGAGGTAAGTTGTGACAACCCTCACCAAACCAGGTATCCGTAGGAATTAATTAATATTTAATTAATGCTTAATTACTGTGCTTGCTTAAATTACTTCTTGATTTCTGATACATACATACTCATGCATCACATTTTATATTGTCACTCTATTATTTACACACAAACATCAGTGACAACCTTGATGCACAAAAGCACAGTTAGCACACTAAACGGATAACCCAATAAACATGCTGACATTGCCAGCACTAGACATATATTGTCTCGAAGGTCAGTATGAGCCGGGAATAGATTACTACACTAGTAGGGAGTGTAGGGAGGTAAGGATTGTAGAACTGCGTCACTAGGTGATAGTTATAGTGACCGGATGTGCCTAAAACATGTGATAATTACAAAATTCTGCACTTTATCACAAAATTCAGCATTTAACTTAACTAGTGAAGTGCAAAAACTGGGTAAAATAATGTTAGACACTTTCCAAAGTGTCGGGGATTTATTGTGTCACTAAAAACACTATAAAAGGCACTTAAAAGCTTTACTAGACACTTTAACGGATCAATATCCAACCGAACAACCGGACTTTACCCGGAACATAAAAATTTTGCCAAATACATTGTTTGTACTTTTCTGAGCTAGTTAGGGTCCCAGAATACCCTAACACCCGTTATATTATTAAACACACATTATACTCCAACTAATCTCATTTGAAACTAACTAGAACCTAACTATGTCATCACCACCCAACCCATACCCCCTCCCTTGCGACGGTTCCCATGGGTGGGGACACACCCATGCATTTCTTGATTATTATATTAACCATGTTTAGTATCTTGAAGGCATATTGTATGATGGTTAATAAGCAAATTAGATTATAAGTAAACCCCTTGGTTATCATTCTCTCACTTCAAACAATCACCAACAACAACTCACTCTTTCTTTCTCTCTTGCTTGTGTTCAGCTGAGAACACTAGCACCAGCACCATCCACTTTCAAGTCTTGATCAATCATTCCTCATACATACAAGGGTGCAAGAGATCATTCAAGGAGGCTCGGTGCTTTCGGAAACTCAAGAACCTCTCTACATTGCTTTTATCCACTTTGTTTACGCCTTGTTTCTTCCCTAGCCTTGAGCTAGTAGTAAGTGCTTCCCAACATCTTCTTGTTCTTGTTTAAAGTGGTAAGAGATTTAACGGTTAAAACTCAAGAACACACAAGATCGAAACATAAAGTCTTGAATAGAATGATGAACAAGTTGGTTAAAGAGTAACTAATGGTGTAAATCTTGTAAATCTTGACTAGTTGTGATTATTTTATGTTGTTAGTTGCTAGTAGTGGAATGGACCGTCATCTAACCATGCTAGATCATGTTCATGGAACATGAACTAGCAATATGTTAAGTGTGAAAGTTGTAGGATGATGAACCCTTCCACACATGAATATGAACTTGTGTAAAAGTGATTTTTCTTGTAAAATAGGGTTCTAAACTAGTAGATCTAAGGATCTACAAGTGGTTTTTCGGAAGAACCAAGTAAAATATACAAGTCTTGTTTAAAAACCGGATCTTGCATAAACTACAAGCTTTTTAGTGAAAAAGCAAGTATGTAAACACTCGTGTAACAAAAGATCTAACAAAGAAACATTTTCATAATTTTTGACTTGAAATTGTAAGACTACATATTCTTTAAGAATAATGTTTTCAAGAAACAAATTTTATTTTTAAAGATGACAAGAATGTTAAAAGGTTGCTACATATTTTTACACAACTTACAAGTTCATGAGTTTGCGATTTATACTTACTTTTGACTAATTTGATGTTGGAATATTGTATATTGATGATTGGAAAATTGTTGATTGAATATTGAAAAGAAAATGATACGCTAGTAAGCGTGGCCACCTCCAGTTATAGAGGAAACTCTGGCGAAATTTTTTCAGAAATATAACACTTAGAAATATTTTGTGACAAGTGTTTATAAATATATTTTTAACTTGTTTTTCCAAATAAACTTCGCGAAGATTTTTATTACAAAATAACCAAGAGTCGGAGGTGGATTTTCGTAAATAAAACTTGTTAAATATATATTTGGAATATATATTTCATAGTAAACCGCTTGTGTGACGATATGATTATTTTGTGAACTAGAGATATTATTTTTAGAGTAAAATGATATTACTTGAAATATTATGAAAATACGACTCCAAAATAATACCAACGCCCTCACAAACAAATGTTTAAGTTACACTGGTATTATTATTACAACGCAAACCTTAGAATATAACTTATGTATTTTCGGAGAATACTCTTAAATGAGCATTTTGATAAAGTATTATTTTGGAAATTGCATGAAGTAAAATATAATATTTTTGGAAAAAATATGTATATTTTGGAGATAGAATAATTTAGACAAATGATTTAAAATATACTTTTTAAGTGAGACTTAAAAATATATTTTCGGAATTATAAAACACACATGTATTAATACTCCCATCCTTGGGAAGGAATATATTTATTATATATATAAGAAGTGTGAACACGGAATAGTTACCTAACTATTTCTCCAACAAAACGTTAAACCTTAAGCCAATGCATGGCTGTCTGTCTAACAGAAGCTAGCACGTGTAGGTCGTCACGCAGCAGGTTATTTTGGGACGGACTATTTCGAGACGCACTTCTGTGAGTTCTTATCCCCCCTTTCTCTTAACTGTTTTCAGTTTTTATATTTCTGGGGTGAAATACATGTTACAATGTTTACGAATACTTTTTACATGGTATGGTTAGCTTAAGGAGGGTTACAACTTAGATCATGTGAGTGGGTAGGCGGAAACTAGAGGCCATTAATCCTCATTGTAGGACCGAGGGTCATTAGCGGTAGATCTATCTGGGTGTAGCGAGCCCAACTCCAGGCCCAACAGTACGGACCTCGGGGTGACTTTGAGCCCGACACAAAAATCTGCTAGGTTTGAGTCTTCCTGCTGCACTTCACACATATCAATGGCCTTGGAAACCATTGGTGATCTCTTTATTTCCTTATTTGCTACATACCAGGGATTTTATACTTACCAATGTATTACAAAGGTTTTACATACTCACTTTGCATGAACTCGCTCAACTTTATGTTGAATTTTTCAACTTACATGTATTTCAGGGAATTAGGGATCTGGCAAGGTATGCACTGTCGATACGCTGCGTAGAAGAATGATGTCATCCAAGTTTAGGGATTGTGACTTTTGCCTGGACGAGTCACAAGTCTTAAACTGTGTTTATTTCATGTTTTGTGGTTGTGTCTTATGAACAAGGTTTTTATTTGTGTTGTGTTGTAAACTCGTGCATGTGTCAACTCTAAAACAATGTTGTCGTATTTTACTTTTAAAACTTGAAGTAATGGATGATCATCATGGTTTTACTTTCATATAGCTTTGTTGTGATTAAGCTATGGTATTAAGAAGTCACACCAAATAAACCCACGCTTCCGCAAAGCTAGGGTGTGACAACTTGGTATCAGAGCCTTGATCATAGCGAACTAGGATTCCTTCTCGAGTCTAGACTATGATCTCTAGGGCTCTCATGAAAACATTTTTACATTGCATACACTAAACGTCCAGATCCAGGGCACAAACATTTTTTTTACAAAAGGGCACATGTACACTTTTCAAAGATTTTTAGTTCAGTCGGGGAGACTGAGGGAGTTCAGTCGGGGAGACTGAGGGAGTTCAGTCGGGGAGACTGAGGGAGTTTAGTCGGGGAGACTGAGGGAGTTTAGTCGGGGATACCGAGAGGATAGTCTAGGGAAGACTAGGATAATTACTTGTTTGCTTATTGGTGACTAACATGATTATATGATTATATGATTGATTGTTTGTACGTATGTGTGTTTGTGTTACAGACATCATGCCTTCTTCATCAGACACTGGAGTTTCCGACACTCTGGACCCTATGGCGATAGTATCAGATGACATAGTTTCATCGGAGCACGAGGTCCACACTTCCGATACTACCAGCACAGACCATGACGACTTCCAGCCCTTTGCGCTGCCTGATGTCGTAGCCGAGCCTGCTGATGGCCATCTCGCTGGGGATTTACCACTCGTGGTGATCCCTGCTCCTGTACCCTTTGCTGCCTATCCGGTTGTTGATATGCCGCTTGCTGATGTTTCTGACGACGATGCTGATTTGTTTGAGGAGGACCCACTTGAGGATGACTTTGAGGGTGAGGTCCCTATTGCTGCTGATGATATCCTCCTCATTGCTGACGCTCCTGCAGATGAGGCTCCTATTCATTCACCTGTCCCAGACTCATTTGAGTATGTGGCGTCCGCATCTTTGCACACACAGGGAGTGCAGCACCACTCACACGACACCGACCCTGACATGGCGTCATCAGCTGCACCTGTACCCACACACAGCTTTGAGTTTGATCACGATGTTGATGATGATCCTGTGTTTCCACCTGGTTTTGATCCTGACCAGGATATTGAGTTCATTCACTTAGACCAGCCCCTGGAGGATCCTGTAGCCCCTGTCGATCCCTTGTTTGCTGATCCAGCTGATTTTGATATGGATTTGGTTGACCCGAAGCCTGTCGTGGCCCCTGAGCCAGCCGTCGCTCCTGACCCTGCATTGGAGGATGACCCTGTTCATGCCGATGCACCTGCTGTTGCTCCTTTTGTTGATGACATACCTGTTGAAGATCATCCCATGGTTGCTCCACCGTTGATGGATGATCATGTTGCTGACGCTCCTGTTGATGCTCCACTTCTGTTAGAGGATCCTATTGTTGCACCATTTCCTGATCCTATGCCGGTGATGTTCAACCGTGCACCTTTTGCGACCCATATTGATCCACGATACGCTCACACCCGCAACGGGTGGATAGAAGATGGCGATGATTACCCACCTTTCGTGATACCAGTTACACCACCTGTAGCCCCCGTTTGAGCCCCTGTGTCAGCACCCATTGATATTCCTTTGCTTCCCCCACACACCACAGATGCTCACCGCACAGATCTTCAGATCACCTATCTCCAGGACATACCTCCACCACGTCCTGGGGAGGGTTCATCTCGTCATCCGTTTGGTCATACACCTTTCATGGCAGGAGGCAGCCAGTTCATGCCCCAGATTTCTCATCCTACTCCCACTGTTGCACCATTTACTGTACCATCCTTCGCTCCATCTAGTGAGCCTTTCCTCTGGACTACGCCCCCCATTATGCCACCATCTGATCCGAATCACCCATACCACGTTGGGTCTTCTACCGAGGATATTCTCACATCTTTCATGATACAGCAGGAGGCGCTGACCCATCGCGTACAGGAGCTAGAGAGAGCTCAGCGACCACCGTGCCATTGCCAGACCCCACCTACAGTATCACACCCTCCTCGTCCGCTTTCACCTGATTCTGCCGCTCGTTTTGGACTCCTGAGCAGCAGATAGCATACTTGATGCGCTCTCATCGCGCTATGGAGGAGGACTGGCTTCACATGCGACGTTTACTCTTTTCTCGTTTTCCCCCTCCTCCACCGCCATCAACATAGGCCTTTTTGATTCGACGCAGGTAGACTTTTGGTGAGACGACCGCGATTGTGCAGACTACACAGCTTTTGGAGACCGCATTTTTGATGATTGTGACTTTTGATGATTTGTATATTTGTTGTTGTTGTCACTGACTAGATAGTTTGGACTAGGGCGATGTGGCCCTTAGTCACTGATGATGTATGATACAGTTATGAACTTGTAAACCTTACATTGTGGTCTTGATTTATGATAGCGCAATCGCAGTATTCTCATTATATGTGATGTTGGATTGATTGTATATAGTTTATAACATGTGATGTTATGTGTTTGATGAATGATATTACATACGTATGTTGTTTACTTACTATGACCTGACCAACACGATCATCTTTTAGAAGATGCCACCAAGACGCGAGATGCGTATGCCTACCAACGAGGCAGAACTCCAAGGAATCATTGCTGCCGCCATAGCACAGTATGCAGCCTCACAAGGAGGAACCAGCGGAAGTAATTCGAACAATAACGGCAATAACAATCCACCACATGGTAATGTTAAGTCGTTTGGGACATATTACAATACATTTGGATATTTATAGCACGTCCGCTAATACCATTTGTAAATTCTAACGTATGTGCAGGGTGCACTTACAAGCAGTTTCTCGACTGCAAGCCAGTGAATTTCGACGGCACCGGAGGTACTGTTGCGTTTGTGAGATGGGCTGAGAAAACAAAATCTGTCTTAAGAATGAGCAAATGCGCTCCCGATCAACAAGTGACTTACATCTCAGGGCTATTTCTGAATGGAGCCCTATCGTGGTGGAACTTACAAGTGCAGACTTTAGGAGAAGCTGCTGCTTACGCGTTGACCTGGGCTGAGTTAAAAGAGTTAATGCGAAGAAAGTATTGCTCGCGTGCTGAGATACAAAGGTTAGAGACTGAGTTCTGGCATTTAGGGATGGATGGTCCCAAGATTGCAGAATACGTTCAAAGATTTCATGATTTATCCCACGTTGTGCCGTACATGGTCACACCAGAGTTTAAACGGATTGAAAGGTTCATCTGGGGATTGGCTCCCCAGATAATGAGTATGGTTACCACATCCAAACCCGCCACGATCACGGAAGTGATCGATCTTAGTGTGGCGCTTACTGAGGAGGCCATTCGCTTGAACAAGTTTCCAAATGTTGAACCAAAGAAGAAAGAAACACATGCTAAATCGTCTGGTGAAAACAAGCGAAAGTTTTCAAACTTCAAGCAAGGAACCAACCACGTAAGCAAGAAGGACTAGTCAAGCACACCGGTCCAAGCTGCAGCCGGTGTTGGGAAGAAAGGGAAAGGTTATATGGGTACACAGCCCAAGTGTAACTCCTGTCAGCGTCATCATTCTGGCCGGTGTGGGCCAAAAATATGTGAAGCTTGTGGAAAAGTTGGCCACTTGAAGGATACTTGCTGGGCTAGTGCTGGCCGGGTGGCCAAGGAGGTTTTAGGAACAACAACCGTGGTGGTAATGGAAACCGCCCACAGGGAAACACCGGAGGAAATGGGAACCATGGAAACGTTGCGAATCAAGCTGGTAATGGGAATCGCAACCAAAACAACACTCAAGCTGGGAACGGAGGTGGTAATGGACAAAGACTGGGTTGTTTTAACTGTGGTGACATTGGGCACTTTAAGAAGGAATGCCCAAATTTGAACCAAGCACGGGGAAGAGTCTTTAACATTGGCGCAAGGGAAGCACGCCAGGATCCGAACGTTGTCACCAGTACGTTCCCTATAAACCAATGTTTTGCATCTGTTCTTTTTGATACTTGTGCCGATTATAGTTTTGTGTCGTTAGAATTTAAGAGTATACTTGGTTTAGCCGCTAGTAAGTTAGACGTTCCATACTCGATCGAATTGGCGAATGGGAAACTAGTTGAAACGGGTGAAGTTATAAGAGGATGCGTGATAGAATTGGGAGGACACGATTTACGCTAGACCTGCTACCTGTCGAGTTGGGAAGCTTTGATGTGGTAGTGGGAATGGATTGGTTGTCCAGCAACAAGGCCGAGATTGTTTGCCATGAGAAGACCATCCGTATCCCTGTGACGGATGAAGAAACAATCATAGTGCACGGAGAGAAGCATGATACGCCGTTGAGGTTTATTAGCTGTCTAAAAGCTAGAAAGTGCTTGAAGAAGGGATGTGTTGCATTCTTGGCACACATCGTGGATAAGAAAGCTGCTGAGCCAAAGATCGAAGACATTCTAGTCGTCAAGGAATATCCGGAAGTCTTTCCTGAAGACTTGCCAGGATTACCGCCTCAAAGGCAAGTCGAGTTCCATATTGACTTGGTTCCAGGTGCCGTGCCTGTAGCCAAGGCACCCTACAGACTTGCGCCTTCGGAGATGCAGGAGTTTTCGACACAACTCTAGGAGCTGTTAGATAAAGGATTCATCAGACCAAGCTTCTCACCTTGGGGAGCTCCGATCTGTTTGTTAAAAAGAAGGACGGTATTTTCTGTATGTGCATAGACTATCGTGAGCTTAATAAGTTGACTATCAAGAATAGATATCCCTTGCCGAGGATCGATGATCTATTTGACCAGTTGCAAGGCTCAAGTTTTTATTCGAAGATCGATTTGCGATCAGGATACCATCAACTTAGGATACAAGAGGAAAGCATCCCGAAGACAGCCTTTAGGACTCGTTATGGACATTACGAGTTCCTAGTTATGCCGTTTGGGTTGACAAACGCACCTGCAGTTTTCATGGACCTAATGAACCGAGTCTGCAAGCCGTACTTGGATAAGTTTGTGATCGTATTTATTGACGACATTCTGATTTACTCGAAGACAAAGGACGAGCACGAACAACACTTAAGAGCTATTCTAGAGCTACTTAAGAAGGAGAAATTATACGCCAAATTCTCGAAGTGCGAGTTCTGGCTGCGCGAAGTCCAGTTTCTTGGACATGCGGTTAATGGAAATGGAATCCATGTTGATCCCACAAAGATCGAGGCGATCAAAAGTTGGGAGACTCCAAAGACGCCAACCGAGATTCGACAGTTCTTGGGTTTGGCTGGTTATTATCGAAGATTCATTGAGGATTTCTCTAAAATTGCTCAACCTCTGACCGCGCTCACACAGAAATACAAGAAGTTTGATTGGAGTGTCAAACAAGAAGAAGCGTTTCAGTTGTTAAAGAAAAAGCTTTGTGAAGCACCGATTTTATCGCTACCCGAAGGAACGGATGATTTTGTGGTACATTGTGACGCCTCGCGTCAAGGTTTGGGTTGCGTGCTGATGCAACGCCAGAAGGTTATAGCTTACGCGTCACGCCAGTTGAAGGTTCATGAAAGGAACTATACCACGCATGATTTGGAGCTAGGCGCAGTGGTATTTGCGTTGAAAATCTGGCGACATTATTTGTATGGTACGCGATGTACAATTTTCACTGATCACAAGAGCTTACAGCACATATTCAACCAAAAAGAGCTAAATATGAGGCAGAGACGCTGGGTAGAGCTGTTGAACGATTATGATTGCGAGAACAAGTGTCACCCAGGGAAAGCGAATGTGGTCGCTGATGCCCTGAGTCGAAAAGAAAGAATTAAGCCCATAAGGGTTAGGGCTTTGGAAATGATCGTCCAGACGGATCTCGCTTTGCGCATTCGTGCCGCGCAGAAAGAAGCCTTAAAAGAAAGGAACATTGAAGATGAGTATCTCCGTGGGACGGAGAAGCAGTTGGTGCCAAACGAGGAAGAAACTTTATGCTTCATGAAACGGATTTGGGTTCCTCTGTTTGGTGGATTAAGGAAGGTTATTTTTGATGAAGCCCACAAATCACGGTACTCTATCCACCCAGGAGCCGATAAGATGTACCAAGATCTTAAGGAGTATTATTGGTGGCCTAGGATGAAAGGTGATGTTGCTGTTTATTTAGCAAGTGTTTAACGTGCGTCAAGGTGAAAGCTGAATACCAGAAGCCTTCAGGACTTCTGCAGCAACCTGAGATTCCCAAGTGGAAATAGGAACAGATTTCAATGGACTTCATAACTAAGTTGCCAAAGACGCCCAGAGGTCATGACACTATTTGGGTAATAGTTGACCGTCTGACAAAGTCTGCACATTTCTTGCCGATCAAAGAGAAAGACAACACCAGTAAACTTGCGGAAATATACATGAGAGAGATTGTTGCACGTCATGGAGTGCCTCTCTCAATTATCTCTGATAGAGATGGGAGATTTGTATCAAGGATTTGGCAATCCTTCCAAGAAGCTTTTGGCTCACAACTAAATCTGAGCACTGCGTTTCATCCGCAAACTGATGGACAAAGTGAAAGAACTATTCAGACATTGGAGGATATGCTGAGAGCATGTGTAATGGATATAGGTGGTAGCTGGGATAATCATTTACCATTGGTCGAATTTTCATACAACAACAGCTACCACACAAGCATTGGAGCGCCATTTGAAGCGCTTTATGGACGCAAATGTCGATCACCCTTATGCTGGGCTGATGCAGGTTATAGACAACTCGTTGGTCCTGAAATAGTCCAAGAGACAACAGACAAGATTGCACAAATTCGAAAGCGCATCGAGGCGGCTCGTGACAGGCAGAAAGCCTATGCAAACCAAAGAAAGAAACCTTTAGAGTTTCAAGTTGGGGATATGGTTTTGCTGAAGGTTTCACCCTGGAAGGGTGTGGCACGCTTTGGAAAGCGTGGGAAGTTGAATCCGCGTTACATTGGCCCGTTCAGAATCCTGCAAAGGATTGGGCTTGTGGCCTACAAATTGGACCTACATGCCGAACTTAATGGCGTTCATGATACATTCCATGTATCAAATTTGAAAAAGAGTCCAACACAAGAGACGGTGATCATTCCTGCCGACGAAGTTCATATCGACGACATGCTCCACTTTACCGAAGAACCTGTCGAGGTTACGGATTGGAAAGTTAACAAAACACGCAGGAGTAGTGTCAAGCTCGTCAAGGTTCGATGGAATGCAAGACATGGGCCTGAATTCACGTGGGAACGTGAGGATCGTATGAAGGAGAAATACCCCCATTTATTTCCTAAGACCCCTGCAACTAGAGGCAGAGCCTAAAATTTCGGGACGAAATTTATTTAACGGGGGAGAATGTGACAACCCTCACCAAACCAGGTATCTGTACGAATTAATTAATATTTAATTAATGCTTAATTACTGTGCTTGCTTACAACTGTGGTTAAATTACTTCTTGATTTCTGATACATACATACTCATGCATCACATTTTATACTATCACTCTATTATTTACACACAAACATCAGTGACAACCTTGATGCACAAAAGCACAATTAGCACACTATACGGATAACCCAATAAACATGATGACATTGCCAGCACTAGACATATATTGTCTCTGAGGCCAGTATGAGCCGAGAATAGATTACTACACTAGTAGGGAGTGTAGGGAGGTAAGGATTGTAGAACTGCGTCACTAGGTGATAGTTATAGTGACCGGATGTGCCTAAAACATGTGATAATTATAAAATTCTGCACTTTATCACAAAATTCAGCATTTAACTTAACTAGTGAAGTGCAAAAACTGGGTAAAATAATGTTAGACACTTTCCAAAGTGTCGGGGATTTATTGTGTCACTAAAAACACTATAAAAGGCGCTTAAAAACTTTACTAGACACTTTAACGGATCAATATCCAACCGAACAACCGGACTTTACCCGGAACATAAAAATTTTGCCAAATACATTGTTTGTACTTTTCTGAGCTAGTTAGGGTCCCAGAATACCCTAACACCCGTTATATTATTAAACACACATTATACTCCAACTAATCTCATTTGAAACTAACTAGAACCTAACTATGTCATTACCACCCAACCCATACCCCCCTCCCTTGCGACGGTTCCCATGGGTGGGGACACACCCATGCATTTCTTGATTATTATATTAACCATGTTTAGTATCTTGAAGGCATATTGTATGATGGTTAATAAGCAAATTAGATTATAAGTAAACCCCTTGGTTATCATTCTCTCATTTCAAACAATCACCAACAACAACTCACTCTTTCTTTCTCTCTTGCTTGTGTTCGGCCGAGAACACTAGCACCACCACCATCCACTTTCAAGTCTTGATCAATCATTCCTCATACATACAAGGGTGCAAGAGATCTTTCAAGAAGGCTCGGTGCTTTCGGAAACTCAAGAACCTCTCTACATTGCTTTTATCCACTTTGTTTACGCCTTGTTTCTTCCCTAGCCTTGAGCTAGTAGTAAGTGCTTCCCAACATCTTCTTGTTCTTGTTTAAAGTGGTTAATAAGAGATTTAACGGTTAAAACTCAAGAACACACAGGATCGAAACATAAAGTCTTGAATAGAATGATGAACAAGTTGGTTAAAGAGTAACTAATGGTGTAAATCTTGACTAGTTGTGATTATTTTATGTTGTTAGTTACTAGTAGTGGAACGGACCGTCATCTAACCATGCTAGATCATGTTCATGGAACATGAACTAGCAATATGTTAAGTGTGAAAGTTGTAGGATGATGAACCCTTCCACACATGAACATGAACTTGTGTAAAAGTGATTTTTCTTGTAAAATAGAGTTCTAAACTAGTAGATCTAAGGATCTACAAGTGGTTTTTCGGAAGAACCAAGTAAAATATACAAGTCTTGTTTAAAAACCGGATCTTGCATAAACTACAAGCTTTTTAGTGAAAAAGCAAGTATGTAAACACTCGTGTAGCAAAAGATTTAACAAAGAAACATTTTCGTAATTTTTGACTTGAAATTGTAAGACTACATATTCTTTAAGAATAATGTTTTCAAGAAACAAATTTTATTTTTAAAGATGACAAGAATGTTAAAAGGTTGCTACATATTTTTACACAACTTACAAGTTCATGAGTTTGCGATTTATACTTACTTTTGACTAATTTGATGTTGGAATATTGTATATTGATGATTGAAAAATTGTTGATTGAATTTTGAAAAGAAAATGATACGCTAGTAAGCGTGGCCACCTCTAGTTACAGAGGAAACTCTGGCGAAATTTTTTCAGAAATATAACACTTAGAAATATTTTGTGACAAGTGTTTATAAATATATTTTTAACTTGTTTTTCCAAATAAACTTCGCCAAGATTTTTATTACAAAATAACCAAGAGTCGGAGGTGGATTTTCGTAAATAAAACTTGTTAAATATATATTTAGAATATATATTTCATAGTAAACCGCTTGTGTGATGATATGATTATTTTGTGAACTAGAGATATATTATTTTTATAGTAAAATGATATTACTTGAAATATTATGAAAATACGACTCCAAAATAATACCAACGCCCTCACAAACAAATGTTTAATTTACACCGGTATTATTATTACAACGCAAACCTTAGAATGTAACTTATGTATTTTTGGAGAATACTCTTAAATGAGTATTTTGATAAAGTATTATTTTGGAAATTGCATGAAGTAAAATATAATATTTTTGGGAAAAAATATGTATATTTTGGAGATAGAATAATTTAGACAAATGATTTAAAATATACTTTTTAAGTGAGACTTAAAAATATATTTTCGGAATTATAAAACACACATGTATTAATATCCCCATCCTTGGGAAGGAATATATTTATTAAATATATAAGAAGTGTGAACACGGAATAGTTACCTAACTATTTCTCCAACAAAACGTTAAACCTTAAGCCAAGGCACGACCGTCCCTCTAATAGAAGTTAGCACGTGTAGGTCGTCACACAACAGGTTATTTTGGGACGGACTATTTCGAGACGCACTTCTGTGAGTTCATGTCCCCCTTTTCTCTTAATTGTTTTCAGTTTTTATACTTCGGGGGAGAAATACATGTTACAATGTTTACGAATACTTTTTACATGGTATGGTTAGCTTAAGGAGGGTTACAACTTAGATCATGTGAGTGGGTAGGCGGAAACTAGAGGCCATTAATCCTCATTGTAGGACCGAGGGTCATTAGCGGTAGATCTATTTGGGTGTAGCGAGCCCAACTCCAGGCCCAACAGTACGGACCTCGGGGTGACTTTGAGCCCGACGCAAAAATCTGCTAGGTTTGAGTCTTCCTACTGCACTTCACACTTATCAATGGTCTTGCAAACCATTGGTGATCTCTTTATTTCCTTATTTGCTACATACCAGGGATTTTATACTTACCAATGTATTACAAAGGTTTTACATACTCACTTTGCATGAACTCGCTCAACTTTATGTTGAATATTTTAACTTACATGTATTTCAGGGAATTAGGGATCTGGCAAGGTATGCACTGTCGATACGCTGCGTAGAAGAATGATGTCATCCAAGTTTAGGGATTGTGACTTTTGCCTGGATGAGTCACAAGTCTTAAACTGTGTTTATTTCATGTTTTGTGGTTGTGTCTTATGAACAAGGTTTTTATTTGTGTTGTGTTGTAAACTCGTGCATGTGTCAACTCTAAAACAATGTTGTCGTATTTTACTTTTAAAACTTGAAGTAATGGATGATCATCATGGTTTTACTTTCATATAGCTTTGTTGTGATTAAGCTATGGTATTAAGAAGTCACACCAAATAAACCCACGCTTCCGCAAAGCCAGGGTGTGACATAAGTAGAGCTTACGCCCCTTTACATTATTTGCAAAGTTACTTAATTTCAAGTATTGTATACGAATGCTATTAAGTGGTTGGTACACGATGTTCCGACACGATTTAATGAGAGTCGGAACAAGGGGAAATGGTAAGCAATCATGAATTATGGTAAAAGGGGTAAAAAGGTAAAGTAGTCATGTAATGGCGAACAAATAAAAACGGTTTTAAGTAAAACAAGTTTAAGGGATAACCGAGATAGGTTTAAAGGGATGAAATGGTTACTAAATACCATCTCATATGGATAAATGGCCAATTAGACTAAATGGGTCAAATGGTGTTGTTAACACCATTTGACAATTACATTTGACAAATCGCTTGTTGACTTTTGTAATCACAGGAAATAACATAAGCATGCGTTGCTTTAACTAGAAAGATTTAAAGCAAAAGTTATGTAAACAGGTCAATACCTTGACCCGAGCCAGGTACACATAAATAAGCTTTTAGTTAAACATATAATTTATGGTCAAATATTTAACGAAAGTCCTTCGTCATAAAGTGAGGGACTAAAGTGGACCAAAACACCCTTGAAGGGTATATTGGGTAAACGACCCATAGGGGTTGTTTAGGAACTTGCATCAAGATCATGGAATCATTAGATATGAATAAAAGTTACAGGAATACACATTCATGGGTCAAGTGCATAAAAATGGTCATTTGTGTAAAATGACCAACCGATGGGTAAATTTTGGGATAATAGGTTAGTTATGCTAAATCCACCATAAAAATAGTTGTGGTGGAAGATCATTTGATAAATATTGCGAAAATAAGATGCTAGAAATAAACGAGTATGAATTATGCGGAAAAGTACTTAAATACCCTTAACGGGTCAAAATATGCATTTAAGTACAAACGGGTTTAAGAATATACATAAACTCGTGAATTGAACCTAATATGATAGACAACATTGAAATTATAAGATTCATGTGAATTTGGGATCAAACAAACATGTTTGTTTGATAAACGCATGAACGGGTCAAAACTTTGTAAAAAGGTATTAAGTCGAAGACTTAAAGGTCTGAAATTTTTTATGCCGGATGTTGGATTTCAACTTCATAAGATGGAGAATTAAAATACGGACGCGTAGGAAAAAGAATTGGGTAAAACGGATTAAAAACGAGAGAGTTATCATCGTTTCCATGAAATCGGGTTATGCTGGGAATATGCAACAACATAATAAATAACTTGATGTCAAAAAGGGGGCTAGGTGGGACGTCTAGCCCCCCCTGAATCCCAAAAATGTTTAATTTTGTTTGTTTGACCCATATAACTTGTTTAAACTTGTTATTTAACTATCACAACTAACTTTTAAGTTGGTTTTGATCATAGGTGATCGCCAAAAGTGCCCGGATGAAGATCAAGCTCGAAGAAGAACCGAACACGATAAAGTTAAAAGCTTCCGCACGGCGTTTCATCCTATCTCTTAAACGACGAACTCAAATTCATTACGATGCACTTAAACCTTTATTTGTAAAAGTTTTAAATTAACCGTATTTAGTAAAGTACATTTAATCATGATTACATGCTTATTTTCGTAAACAATAAGAAAACCTTAAAATAATAACTAGGGTGTCACACATGATGTATGCTCAAGTCTGTACTCGCCCATATATCACTTATATTGCTGGAATGCTAGGCCGTTATCAGGCTAATCTCGGCCTAGATCACTAGAAGGCAGCTAAGAAAGTAATTCGATATCTGCAAGGGACGAAAGACTATAAACTGACTTATAGAAGAAGTAATCATTTAGAAGTGGTAGGCTATTCTGATTCTGACTTTGCCAAATGCAAAGATGACAAGAAATCCACTTCGGGCTATATTGTTATGTTAGCAGGCGGACCCATCTCATGGAAGAGTCATAAACAATAGTTAACCATGACTTCCACAATGATGGTAGAATACATTGTTGTTTATAACACAACCTGTCATGGAATGTTGCTTAGGAATCTGATCACTGGACTCAAAATCGTTAATTCCATTTATAGACCATTGAAGCTTTACTGTGATAACTCAGCTGCCGTTAGTTTCTCGAAAAGTAATAGTTCGACTGGAGCTGGTTTATATCTCGATACAAAGTATTTGTTCGTACGTGAACGAGTTGAGGAAGATAATCTTTGTATTAAGTATATTAGTACTAAAGATATGCATTCGGATCCGATGTCTAAAGGTCTCCCACCTAAAGTTTCCGAAGAGCATGTTTCGAGTATGGGATTTATTAAAGACCTTATTTAATAGCATATTGTACTAACTTATGTTTTAATTAATAAAATTTTATCAGTTTGATTTTGTATGTCTCTAACATATGTTCTGCCGGTGTAATGACATATAGACAAATATAAATACAAATCGAAAGCTAAAGGGCTTATGTGTATTTTGATTATAACTGTTAGGTTTTAAATTGAGGCTGTAGTATGACTAATGGGGGTCCTGAGTCGAATGATGATTCAACGACTGTATTTCTCTGCTACGGTTCTTGGCTTAAAGCTAAAATGAGTATTAACTCCTGATCAGGCTTATCTAATACTCATGATAAATGATTACTTGGCTAAGTGGGAGAATGTAAGATTAAATATTTATAATATGATATTTAATCTGGTAGCCATTATAATCATTTATATTATATAAGATCAAAATATATTAAACCTATTAAATAATTAGTTGGTAATTGTTGATGAACCATATTAAGTTTACTAACTAATTAGGTTTCCTCTTGGGTGTATATATAAGGAGATTATTAGAGAGGTTAAATGTTACACAACTTGGACTACCATAACATCATCAAAACCGTCCCACCTCTCTCTCCATAATCAATCTGAATTCCTCCATAGAATTTGGTCTCACCATCATAATCATACACCTTAAGGAGGAACCAGATCATCTTGACAAGTATGTCGAATTCCATGGCTGCGTCTCTTGATGGATTCTTTGCTGGTCTGTCCACTGTTACATGTATTTTATTCATGTTTTCTATTATTTTTAAACAGAACTGATCAACAAAATAATGTTTTATTTTACATTCAGATCGAAGAGAACATGTTGATACAAATGAAACCTACTTTATTTTGTTTTCATGTCTTCTAGGAACTTAAAAGTTATGCCAAGCTTATAGAGCATTTACCGACTTATTGATCCGGTGATAACTTAAGGGGCACCGGTTTTATTCATGATACAATCCATTATGTAGTAGTAGTGGTACATGTGGTTAGGTGACTTTTGACGCTGGTTCAAGTGATGACACTGCTTCAATTGCACTGCCTAATGGCCATGCAGCTTCAACTAACGAATCTTGATACTTTATCTGTTTCACAAGTGTAATATTTCTTTGAGGTTGCATGCCTGTTTAAACAACACAAAAAATTCAAAACTTTATATATATTTGCGCATTTTTATTGAGATTATAGGAAAATCACCAATTTAGATATGTGGAAACAGAAATTAACAAATTAAACATTAACTTTTAACATTTCAAAAATAGATCTATTTAAAACCAACCAATCGGAAAATACCAAGTAAACAAAGTCGGCTAAGAAGGGTAGAATATAGCTAGCACAAAATCAATGATTCCACAAAACAACCAATCTAATAACGATACATGTAAAATGCCAAATATTTTATCCCCTTCTTTTTCTAGCCTACCCCTTTAGGTCAAGTTCGCTTTTCTGGCGTTTTTGATTACTTAGTTTTGAATATTTCTAATTCTAGAATGTTAAAAGTCAATGCATATTTTGTTAATATCTCGGGTCCACATGTTTTTCAACCCGCTCACTTAAGGGAAAATGACCTAAATAGTAATACTGACTATATTTTTTCAAACATACACATGAAATTTTAGCATTCACCAAAGTGGTTAGCGCTTATTTTCGCAAGCGCTTATTTTCGCCAAGCTGAAGTCGTCACATCAGCTTTGTAGGCTAAGACAATTAGGATTAGCCTACACTTTGCAAGATGTCTGAGACAACTAGAATTTAGCTTACACTTTTGGCGTAATGGTTAAGCCGACGCTTTTGGCGTTGCGTCGGCTAGGCTCATCCCGTGCTTTTTGAAATAGGCTAAATTTTCATGTCTATTTTCTCAATATTTAAATGGGTTGTCTCCTTCTAACTCGTATTTAGAGATGATCTGCTTTGACCTGTTACACCTACTGATATCGCCACCTTTAACCTATGTGCAATGAGCTTACCAAAGCCATCTACTAGCAAGGTGTATTGATACACAAGATCCATGCATAAATAAGGTAAGTCATCAGGGTCCACATTAGGATATGTAGATTTGGCATCTTCAAATGTTGTTTGGCAAGCATGCTTAGCCGCCACCTTGAAATCTTGTGGTCTAACTTCGACTACACGTTCACTTGCATTAATGAAACCGACCTATATACGTATGAAAAACATAATTAGGGAAACATATTACGTCTTTTAAAAGAGTTTTGATGGTGTGTTTTGACAAAACAACGGCAGTAGTAGCAGCAGCACAACAACAACGACAATAATGTTTTGGGATGGAGCCAAGTGTTGATTCACACCACTGTAATTCGGTGGGGTTTTGTTATAAAATCTAATTAAGGTTTTCTTGTAAATAAAAGATAGTTGACTTGTAGTTTTAGTTAGTTGGAAAAAGAAGTTATGATGACCCTAACCAAAAATTTAGGGTACTATACAACTGATAAATACCTGAGCAGCCCGATCATAGAAATAGGAACCCACATACATATTGTTTTGACCATCACCCCCACCACCATTCCATACACCATTAAAAGTGCATTTCGTGTATGTGCACGTTGATTCATTTACTTTTAGAGCTTTTAAGACTTCTTTTCTGCACTTGATCATGCTTGAACCAGAAGAAGGTGCTGAAACTTTGTAATCAATTCCTCCATAGGTATAAACCCCTAAAATACAAGACATTATAATCAATACTCGTGGATGCAAGAGCGACAGAACGTTAAATGACGTTAATACTAACCATTATAACCAGTCAAGATGCACGGGTTGTCAGCATCTTTTACAACACCTAGGATCTCAGCTCGAGCTGCTAATAGCCCATAGTTCAAATAACTGCAAAAAGAAAACTAGTAACAATAAGTCAAAAGTAGAGAAAATCTATATGACCAAGTGACCAGATGTAGAATTGGACTTGAAGTAAAGACATTAAAAGGGGCATTTTATCATGTCAATTGTGTTGGATTGCCGGATTAATTCGTTTCACCATATATTTATTCATTTCAAAGGTCTCAACCCCAGTGGCGGATCTAGGATTCCGACCAAGCGGGAACGTTTTATAAATAAGCGGTAACGAAATCGAAAAAACGTCAAATTTTTCCAAAATTTACACTAAAAACGTCAAAAATTTTCCGACCAAGCGGTAGCGGAGGCTACCCCTTGGTCTAATATATATCCGCCCCTGCTCAACCCTAACCCTGGCTTAAACGGATCGAAGACGTTGTAAACATGTTGTAATCAATTTATAAATGTGTTAAACTAGGCAAAAACATGTTGGAGGGTTGAACATATCAACTAAACATGACCTGTTTATTATAATAGTGCTTTTTTTTAATCATGATATTCCATTTGCATATTTTACTTTTTTTCTTTGATCTTTTAATATACATAAAGAGGCAAACCTATGAACATATAGGTAATATTTAGCTCCCATAAGAGTCATTTCTTTCACATAAGGATCTTCTCCTTGTGCTACCGTTGGAGCCTTGGCCGCATCTGCTTCTGAAATAGCATATGCCATCTGTACCGATCCACCACCCAGATCAACTACCCCAACAGTCTCTGAGTAATCCTTGCCAATATTTTTTAAAAGATAATTTATGGCCACCTGTACGCATTAAAACATGTTTTAGCATATAAAACAATGATATGTTATGATATGAACATAAATAGCTCAACGCTTTCGCGTATGCTAAGAACATATACGTTTTGGAGGATGTAAGTAAGTAGCTTACCCATAGGTAAGAACCTTCTAGGCTTCCATTCAAAACAGTTACCCAATCATCTTCTGTCTTGAAGGTGCTTTTAGTTTTTAGAAGATCTCTCACCTATAGATAAATCATAATTCAAAATAATATAAAATTCATTTCATCAAATTTAATTTGCAGGAGGGTTACCGCTTGCAAAATATTTTCAGATGCATCATCTCCCAACATTCTAAGACCTGCAGTTGCCTGTATATCGATTTATAATCATAAACCTCCAACGAACTTATTAGACGTATGTTCAAATCACTAACCCCGACTTTAACCGGTGTATTTGGATGCATATCTTGCGGAACAAACTCTTCAGCTTTCTCTAACAGAGGCAAAAGAGAATCTGCAGCCTGTTGCGGGTTGTATGCATATGCACTCAAACCTGGCCACACCTACATTAAACAAGTATCATTACATTTGGATGTAGATGTCTTCACATAACTTAGAATGTAACTTTTTTTTTGAATGGTGACTTTCTTTTTAAGTGACCCAATGCCACACCGCCTAAACGGCGACCCTAGTCAAGATCTGCCTAGACTACGTTGTCTTAACCGGGCCCGCGCTGGGTTGGTCAGACTTGGTTACGACATTCCTCCAGAAACCGTACTGCCTCCACACGAGATGTCTCGCTGAAGTAACAACCGGATGAAAACCGGGGTGCAGCTCAGGATCGAACCCCCCTCGGTGGGTTTGTCACCATCATTGCCCAATATCCACCAAATATGACACAAGTGGGAATTGAACTTGACTCTCCATTGAAAAACCCAAGTCTTCTACCACTAGGCCACAAGTGGGGGGATAACTTAGAATGTAACTTGTGAGTACAACTTGATTATTTAACACTCTCTGAAAAATTCTAAACCAACATGAGTTTACACGCTATATATATTTTTTATTGACGGTTAGTGGCGACGGATGATGGCAGGGACGGTGATGGAGGTGTTGGCAAATGGGTGTGGGTGGTAGTTGTGGCCGTGACGGTGGCGACTAGTAGGTGGTGGTAACACACAATGATGACGACTAGGTAGTATTTAAGGGTGTAAATGAGTCGAGTTGCTCATGAGATACTCGAGACATGCTCGTTAAAAGCTTGAATAGAGCCTAACTTAAACGAGTCTAATCCCGAGCCTGAGTTTCACTTATCAAGCTCGAGTAGACTCGTGAGTCTAAACAAGTCTGTTATTTATACATCTTTTATTTAATATATAACAAATATAAATATATACTCATCATTATTATATATAAAATTATGAAAAAAATAACTAAATAATAAATATTATGTCAGATATAAAAATTACAATTATAAATATACACAAAAATAATTATAGATGCACTATAATCAATTAATAAAAAAATTGATAAATTAATCAACGAGTCACGCAAGTCCGAATCGAGCTTGCTTAAAAAATAAGCTCGAAAGAAGTTGAACTCAGACTCGACTCGTTTATAAACCTTATTCGTCAATTTAGCACAATTCAAATTGTCAAGTAAAGTACCCATAAGTGAACTTCATAGTCAAAACAACCTAACAAAATTTCTTTGTTAGGAAAGTTTAGTGTTCAATTTTGCTGTATACTATTTGTCCACCTCTCCTCTTGGTTTTATTTTACTACTATATCCTTTTCTTTATAATCATATTCTTACCATACATGTCAATTTTAAATTAATAAAAATAATGAATTTATAGATGAATACTAAATCTAGATACACATCTTATTATACTTACTTTAATTAGTAGTATTGTTGTTGTTATTATTATTATTATTATTACTTAAGAATTTTTTAGTTTTTCTTTATTTTCTTTTTTGTGGTTTAATGTCCGACGCAACACGAGTCCTAAGTCGACTTTGTTATTCTTTTTTTGTTTTACGTTTTTGTCTAAGTTTTGTGAATTAATACTCTGCAACGCACGTCTATGTTCTACTAGGTTTAACGGTCCCGCTGCAAAGCGCGGTTATAAATACCAGTTTACCAAAAAGCTCAACAAAATGGGTGCAATAAAACCAAAAAGCTCAACAAAATGGGGGCAGTAAAGTACCTGCTCAAATAGCTCAATATCTTTGCCAATATATACAAGGTCCAAATTCTGATCAAAGCAGAACCCATGAACTCTACTCCCTGAGCTACCGGCATCAAAAATCACGGCATACGTATTTGATGACTCCGTCTGCAACACGTAATTAGCCAAAAGCTTGCGGTTGGTTGATAAAACGCCATCGTTGGGAGAACGCAACAAAAACAAAACGAACGAGACTAGCAAGAGTGGTAGTAAAATGACCAAAATAACCTTGCGGTAGTGATACATTGTCTAGGAGAGGGGACTTGTTGATCTCCGTTTAGAGTAGATTTTGGCATGTTAAATAAGCACATATTTTAAGTCAGTGGCCAAGTGTGGACAAATACATAAAAGGGACTTTGCAACTGTTACCTTTTTTTAATTCCTTAGTTTTACATGTATATTAATTTTTAATTTCAAATTAATCACGTTTGTTGTTTTTTTTTTATACATATCGGTTTATATTATTATTTAAGGTGTTATCATGGTTTAGCTAACATGATTGAACTTTAACTTTGTTGAATTTGTGAGATATTTGATGTATTATATTAATAAGATATATCATATTATTATTATTTATTTCTTGTGGATTAAAACACAACACATGTTTATAAAGCTTTACGGATGCTGATGTGGTGGTGATGGATGTGGTTCGTGCAGATTACACATTGCGCGCAGCGCTAGTCTTGTGACCCTTTTCCGTTAGAGTCCTGGACCCTAGTGTAGAATAAGACAACGGTCATAGAATTTTATGGGTGTTAATATTTACACACCCCATCTATATTTCTTTATATATACATAGATATATAGAGAGATAGAGTAAAAAAGATGTGAAAATAAAATTTCAAAAGTGTTAAAATAGAATAAGGGGAGTGGGGGTGGTCCGTTATGGACTGCCCATCACACGTGAAACTATCACGAACACCGCCGCCACCATAGTTTATAACGAGTGATAGTTATAACGCGTGGATTTTATCACACGTTGAAGAATTGTTGAATATATGTGTATGACTTGTACATTGTGTATTAATACTTGTACATTGGAATCCCATCACTAGTGATTACCACCGCCACTAAAGAATGCTTGTAAGTGATAGAATAGTGGTTGCTGACATGATGTAACATGATTGGATGTTTATGAGTGATGAAATTTCATCACTAGTGATCACCCCACTCCAGTAAGCAACTTCATTGATTAGTAGATTTTGTTTGATTGCGTTGATTGATTTGGTATCCGGAAGGAAGAAGACAATGATGTCTTTTAGACCGTGGGGTATGGTGGGGCTTGGGTTGAGGCTTGGGTTGGGCATTGGTTGACACGTGGAATGGGAAAAAAAACCCACGCCCATGGGGTATGGTGGGGCTTGGGTTGGGGGCGTGAGTTGACACATGACCATTGAGAACCCGCCATGTCACCTTGGTAGCCCGCCCCTCGTCCGGCTTAAAAGCCAAGCCCCAAGGGGCCACGCCCAAACCCAAGCCCCAACCCAAGCCACTGGGATGGTAGCTTGGGCGTTTTCCCCCAACCCACGCCCTAACCCAAGCCCCATACCCATGGCCTTAAATGGGTGGGGCCACGCAATCAATAATGTGGAGTGTTTTATTCTTACGAATATATATTTTTTTTATATTTTTAATCATCTTTGCGGACTCCAATTTTTCTTTTACATTTTGGTATTTTTCCTTTAATAAATAGACAAATACTTGTGTTTTTTCAATAGTAAGGGTTAAAATATAATAGGAAGTTTATTTGACTAGAAAGGTTAGAAGTAATCTTGACCATCAATTGATTTAATCAAGGGATAAAATTAAATGGGTGAAATTGAAGAGAAGAAAGTGGCGCATGGGTTTGTGTAAGGGCATTGTAGTCAATTCAGAACAATAGATTCTCTCTCCTCCAATTCCCTCCCATTTTTTAAACGTTAATAACTTTTTTCATACTACATTATTTTTTTATAAAAATTGCACAAAAAAAACGAGCGTTTTTTACTTTAAAACGAGTATACTATTGCTATATTTTCCGAAAACCCAGTTGCGTAAAACGCAATGGAAGATTACCCAGTTGTGTAAAACGCAATGGAAAAAAAAAACTAAAAAATAACATTTTTTCTAAAACGCAATCCACAAAAAACACAAAGAAATGTCTTCTTTGTAAAACACAATGGCCAGAAAACACAAAGAAATGTCTTATTTCTAAAACGCAATGGACTGAAAACACAAAAGAAAGTGTACTTTCTAAAACGCAATGGACTGAAAACACATAAAAATGTGTTTTACCTAAAACGCAATGCACCAAAAACACTAAGAAATGTCTTATTTCTAAAATGTAATGGCCATAAAACCTTTAAAAATGTCTTTTTTCTAAAACGCAATGGACTGAAAAAGCATAAAAATGTGTTCTACCTAAAACGCAATGACTAAAAACACTTCAAAAATGTGTTTATCTAAAACGCAATAGCCAAAAAACACATAAAGCTTTCTTATTTCTAAAACGGAATGGCCTAAAAACACAAAAGAAAGTGTGTTTTCTAAAACATAATAGACTAAAAACACATAAAAATGTTTTCTACCTAAAACACAATGACTAAAAACACTTAAAAATATGTTTATCTAAAACGCAATAGCCAAATAACACATAAAGATGTCTTATTTCTAAAACGCAATGACCTAAAAACACAAAAGAAATTGTATTTTCTAAAACGCTATAGACTGAAAACACATAAAAATGTGTTTACCTAAAACGCAATGAACTAAAAACACTTCAAAAATGTATTTTTCTAAAACGCAATGGCCAGAAAACACATTAAACTCTCTTATTTCTAAAACGCAATGGATAAATAAAACTGTCTGTGAATTGTCTGAACCAGAGAGTAGCAAATAAAAACTGTCTACGAATTACTGTCTGCGAAATGAAGCAATTTCTGGAAAATTAAATTTTCTGATGCATTTTTATTAAAAAAATGGTTGAAGATGAGGAAATTTCTTTATATAAAAATGCATCAGAAAATTTAATTTTCCAGAAATTGCCTCATTTCACAGACAGTAATTCGTAGACAGTTTTTGATTTGCTACTCTCTGGTTCAGACAATTCATAGACAGTTTTATTTGTCAATTGCGTTTTAGAAAGAAGAGAGTTTAATGTGTTTTCTGCCCATTGCGTTTAAGAAAAACACATTTTTGAAGTGTTTTTAGTTCATTGCGTTTTAGGTAAACACATTTTTATGTGATTTCAATCCATTGCGTTTTAGAAAACACACTTTCTTTTGTGTTTTTAAGCCATTGCGTTTTAGAAATAAGACATCTTTATGTGTTTTTTGGTATTGCATTTTAGATAAACACATTTTTTAAGTGTTTTTAGTCATTGCGTTTTAGGTAGAACACATTTTTATGTGTTTTCAGTCCATTACGTTTTAGAAAACACGCTTTCTTTTGTGTTTTTAGGCCATTGCGTTTTAGAAATAGGACATCTTTATCTGTTTTTTTGGCTATTGCGTTTTAGATAAACACATTTTTGAAGTGTTTTTAGTCATTGCATTTTAGGTAGAACACATTTTTATGCTTTTTTCAGTCCATTGCGTTTTAGAAAAATACATTTTTAAAGGTTTTCTGGCAATTGCGTTTTAGAAATAAGACATTTCTTAGTGTTTTTGGTGCATTGCATTTTAGGTAAAACACATTTTTATGTGTTTTAAGTCCATTGCATTTTAGAAATAAGACATTTCTTTGTGTTTTCTGGCCATTACGTTTTACAAAGAAGACATTTCTTTGTGTTTTTTGTGCATTGCGTTTTAGAAAAATGTCATTTTTTAGGTTTTTTTTTTCCATTGCGTTTTACGAAACTGGGTTATCTTCCATTGCGTTTTACGCAACTGGGTTTTTGAATTTTGTTTTCGAAAATATAGCAATAGTATACTCGTTTTAAAGATAAAAAACACTCGGTTTTTTGGTGCAATTTTTATAAAAAAATAATGTCGTATGAAAAAGTTATTAACGTTTAAAAAATGAGGGGAATTGGAGGAGAGAGAAACTATTGTCCTGAATTGACTACAATGCCCTTACACAAACCCACGCGCCACTTTCTTCTCTTCAATTTCACCTATTTAATCTTTGCCCTTGATTAAATCAATTGATGGTCAAGATTACTTCAGTCTTTTTAGCCAAATAAACTTCCTATTATATTCTAACCCTGAGACATAAATACAAAAGTTGGAAAAGATAACCTAATTTGTGGAATTTCTTGTAAAAAGTCTGCTAAAAATTTTGTGGGTGGCGTATGAGTGACGACGGGCCAATAGGGTGCCCCATTTACCCGTCTTGGGCTACCGTCATGAAGGCCCAATAGATAAGGCCCAAAAGCGGTGATACTTGCCCACTAAGGTTTCTCTTATATGAAAATGAGCGGGAAGGAAAGGATCAGAGAACACAGGGTGCATTTAATGCATGACATAAAGAGGATCTTTGGCTGGCATCGTACTTCTAAGCCGGAATCATTAAATGAGAAGATAATCCTACCGTTGGGGGTCTGACACGTGTCTGAGCCCCCCAAACACCGACAGAATCCGTTGGATCATCTCGGTGTGATCCCATTAGAGAGATAAGGGCTTCAGGCTATATAAGGAAGGTATGGGATAATCTTAAAGGCAGGTCCAAGGTATCACACTAAATACTCTCTCATTTATTCCGACCATAATTCCTCTACATTAAATACACACACATATTTACTAGATTCACACCATAGGGAAATATTCCGGTGATCACACTCATCGGAATAAGCTTCTCATACTCTCCGGCAAGTTTACTTATTCTCACGCCGGAGCTTGGTCACGGATCCCCCCCCCGGGGGCCCTCTATGACGAGGCTAACAGTTTACTTTTTTGTACCAACGAAGGATGGGATATTCCAACGCCAGTGAAGACCCTTTGAACGTCATCAGGGATTTGTGTATTCGACATTGGCGCCATCCGTGGGACTATTCAGTCTAGCTGGTATTCCCACTCCAAAACTCCGACGTTGTAATAACCCATTTCAAGAGAAACAACATGGCAACACCACCAAGCTCACGAACCATCCAGACGGTGCAGAATGATCGTGATAAGGTCACAGTGGAAGACATCACCCACGAAGAAGAGAATGAAAACCAGGTGGAAACCCTGGAAAGGGAGGAAGCCATCACTCCAAATTTTGTTGCCATGCACAGGGAAAAGTTGAAAAAACATCTCGAGGATCTGGAAAGACGGGAGAGACTTGATAGCCTCAGGGCTAAACTATCCTTTGACACACCATCCAACCAGGAAGGGGTGGACCCACAAAGCAAAAACGGTGGCACTGTCCCTCTAGAAACCTTCATGACAACCCTCAGGCAGATGTCCTCGGAGGAGAGAGAAGATCTCATTACAGGGAAGAAACAGAAAGGAAAAGAAAAGGAAAAGGAGAATCAAAGCGATGATGGTCTGGATCAGCCTTACCTCCCTAGGGATTTGGCCGAGATTTCAAAGTTCACTAGGAGGATCGCTGAGGCGCCCATGCCCCCCAAGACAAAGCTACCACCGAACTTCGACAGGTATGACGGGACAAGAGATCCTGAGGACCATCTCCATGCTTTCAAAGGTGCAGGACTACTGGGGCGGTGGCCTATGCCGGTTTGGTGCCACATGTTTGTACAAACTCTAAAGGAGGGAGCCAGGCTCTGGTTTGACAGCCTTCCCCGAGGAGGAATTGACAGCTACGAGGAGTTAAGTGAAAAGTTCCTGACGAACTTTGGTTAGCAAAGAAAAGTGATCAAAAACCCAAACGAGATCATGCATATAAGGCAAAGGGACAATGAACGGATAGACCAGTACATGGAGAGGTTCGTCAAGGAAAGTATGAACATCAAGGATGTCCCGGAGGTCATGAAGACCAGCAGTTTCATCGACGGACTAAAGCATGCACAGCTATGTGAAAAGTGTCACACCCCAACCGATGGCGGAATCATCGGGGCATGGCACTGAGCGAAACAGATTGTCCAGAAGTTTCCATAACAATTATCCATACTATTCAATTTAAATGATACGTCCCATACCGTATCTCAAACAGTAAAATAATTATTACAGACATAAATCCAGGCAAATATTCTGTTCCGACAACTCAGATTTAAATAGACATCAATTGTTTATTTGCTTCTAGAGACCCTTAGTTTAACCACTACAGACAACTATTTGTTGGGCTCTAAAGCTTTATTCTAGCTTCAAATTCCTACCAAGTGTGCGTCCTAAGCACCTGTCACATACGTTAAAATAAAGTCAATACATGAAGTGTAAATGTGAGCATACAAGTTTGATAATAGCATATAAAGTTCGAATTCGTTTACGCATAACCTGCACGTACACATAGTGAAATGAAGCACGTTAGTTATCGACATAGATCCATCGATACCAATGACTGCGGGTTGACTGCCCGAGGCAGCTCGCAATACATGATTACCATCGTAATCCATGCAAGTAATGGTCCTTAACAACCCCCGTGTGAACGGGTGCTGAGTCCAAACTATAGTACTATCGTTGCTAAGGCAGGTAGACAGCATTCCATGTGTAAACATAACAAACAAGCATTCATGAGCCACGTATATCATGCATTAACGGTTAGCGTTCAAATAGTATTGAGTAGTGTGATTGTTGTAGTTTGAATATTCGTAACGTATGTAACACCCAAAAGTGCGTAAAGCAAAAAGGGATCGAGTATACTCACAGCGGTTAATGGATTGAAGGGAGCGCTTAGCGAGTAAAGTTAGCCTGACTGGATTCAATAGCATAACGATAAGTGACACGTACATCGATACAAAGTGCGGATGGATCGGATGGTAGTTCGTTCGGATGGTAATCCGAGCGGACAACAATCCGTGTGGATGACAATCCGTTCGGATGGTCATCCGGTCGGATAGGTTATCCGGTCGGATGACTATTCGAGTGGATTGTTTCTTCCTATAAGAAGGATGCGTTTGTGCATGATGGCTTGGCATTTGAAGTTATCGTTGTAGTATTTTGAAAGCATTGAAGTATCTCTATCCATCAAGTCATTCGATCGGATGGTGGGTCGTGCAGATGACAATCCGTTCGGATGGTCATCCGGTCGGACGGTGGTCCGGTCTGACGGCACTTAGTGGTGAGATTACTTAGCGAAGACAAGTTCACAACAGAAGTGTCACTCGATAGGATGTCCATCCGATCGGGTGACAACGTTGTGAATGAACATGTTGAAAATTGTTTAAGTCTTTAAAGTCTTAGTATCTCATGATCCGAAGAGTAATCCAGTCAGATGGTCGTCCGATCGGATTGCAATTCGTTCGATACTCAAACTTCAGATAAGATTGTTTAAAAGTGGGACCCAAGTGTGATCCGTTTGGATGGCAATCCGTTCGGATGACCTATCCGATCGGACAGCAGTCCGGTCGGACAGCAATCCGTTCAGGTTGTCCCGTTCGTCCTACACTTGGTCGTTTTGATGGTTTGTCGTTATGTCGAGACGCCCTGACAACGTGTTAATCAACGGAACCCCCATTTTGACCCAGATGACTAAACCGACCAGGAATCACCCTAGCTCGGTCAGTTACCGGCTCTAGACGGTTGCTTCTGTTTAACCCGAAGTTGGTGGTCTCGTGGGCGGAATCCAGATCTGAACCAGTACAACACTAAGGATGAGTAGGAGACTAGATCAGAACCCGATTCTACTTGTTTTGAGTGTTTTGAGTGTAAAAGAGTTGAAAGAAAGTTAGAAACCATCTTGCAATCCCTTTCCACCACTTTTGTGTCGAGACCTTTACAAGATCTTTGTGGAAATCGGTTAGATCTAAGTTGTTCTTGGTGGATTGAGGCCAAAACATGAAGTTCTTGAAGAACACATGATGACATCATCCTAGAACACTCGAAATCTAGTGATTTCACGGTTAAAAGTTAAGATTTAAAAGATAGAAAGGTGTAGGAGTGCGTGTAGATCAAGAAAGTACAAGATTTAGGGCGAGATCTTACCTTGATCGAGAGAAATCGAAGAAAAGGTGGGGAGCACGAGCTGTTCGGACAGAGGATTTCCAAAAGTAGTAAGAATGACAATGACAGGGGTATTTATAGGATTCCAAAAGGGGAAAGGGTGATCCGATCGGATGACACACCGCTCGGATGACTATCCAGTCGGATGACATCCTGGTCGGATGGCATATGACCTGTGGCCAAAAGGGCTATCCGGTCGGATGGCTATCCGGCCGGATGGTGCTTGGTTCAAGTGTTTGACGCGACGATTTTTGGCATTTCGATTTCGATTGCGAGATGTTCGATACGATAGGGTTTCCCAGTCAAATTACTTTCAGTCCCAACTACTAAATATCATAGTTCGATTGTGATTCGTGTTCGAGTTCGATTTCGAGTTTTGATTGAGTTTGATTGCATTCCGATTGATTACAACAACACAACATAAATAAACATGCACAAGTAACACGTAAGGCACACACACACGTATAACAACAAGTAACATACGTTGCTCGAGTTGTGATTCGATGTCGATTTGATTAGCATAGCTTGATTATTAGTTGATTATCTTTATCGCATTGTTACTTCCTATAGTTCACAGTCGTAGGTCGATTGAGTAGCGATTAACACGTGTCGATTTATTGCATTTATAGACACTTACTCCACATAATAGTTACAATAAAAGAGATCTACTACAAGTCAAGTTGCGTGAAATCGGTCGTTGACTTTGACCTTAACTTTGACTTGTGAAAACACGGGGTGTTACAACCTCCCTTTGTTTAGGGAATTTCGTCCCGAAATTAGGCTGGAAGTTGTACAACGCCGTGATTCACGTTTGAGAACAACTGCGGGTACTTTGCCTTCATGTCGCTTTCGAGTTCCCAAGTGAACTCTGCACCTCGTTTTCCTTCCCATCGGACTTTCATGATAGGAATGCAAGAGCGTCTGAGTTGCTTATTTTGGCGATCCATGATTTCGACAGGCTTTTCCACGAAGTGTAATGTTTCGTTCACTTGCAGATCGTCAAGAGGAATGTGTAAGTCGTGGTCGGCGAGGCACTTTCGGAGGTTTGACCCGTGGAAAGTCGGGTGGACATTACCAAGTTCCTCCGGTAGTTGGAGTCTGTAGGCGACTTTTCTGATCCTTTCCAGAATCTTAAAAGGTCTAACATATCGAGGCGCGAGCTTTCCCTTCTTGCCGAATCGGACCACACCCTTCCAAGGTGATACCTTTAGGAGTACGCAGTCACCAACGCCAAATTCACGGGGCTTGAGTTTTCTATCGGCGTAACTTTTCTGTCGATCCCGAGCTTTCACCAGATTGTCTCGAATTTGGAAAATTTTGTCTGTCGTTTCTTGTAATAGCTCAGGACCAGTTAGTTGTGAATGACCGATCTCGTGCCACACAATAGGCGACTGACATCTTCTTCCGAATAATGCCTCGAATGGTGCCATTTGGATGCTAGAATGATAACTGTTGTTATACGAGAATTCGACTAACGGCAGGTATTTATCCCAATTACCACCGAAGTCTAAGACACACGAACGGAGCATGTCCTCAAGAGTACGAATCATTCTTTTAGTCTGACTGTCGGTTTGAAGGTGGAAAGCGGTACTTAGATTAAGCGATGTACCGAGTGCCGTTTGAAACGTTTCCCATAGTCGTGAGGTAAACCGAGCATCACGATCAGAGATGATGTCACGAGGCGTCCCATGATTACAAATGATCTCGTCGGTGTAGATTCGGGCTAATCGTTCTACCTTGTAGTCTTCCCGTATTGGCAGAAAGTGAGCTGATTTAGTCAAACGGTCGACCACAACCCAAATGCTGTCGTGACCTGATGACGTGTGTGGTAGCTTGGTTATAAAGTCCATAGCTATACTTTCCCACTTCCACATGGGAATTGGTGGTTGTTCGAGTAAGCCAGAGGGTCTTTGATGTTCAGCCTTGACTCTAGCACAAGTTAGGCATTTTCCGACGTAGAGAGCGATATCCCTTTTCATACCCGGCCACCAGTACTTATAACGAAGGTCCTGGTACATTTTATCAGCACCGGGATGAATAGAATACCGGGATTTGTGGGCTTCTTCCATCAAGATCTGTCGCAAATTGGTTCGTTTGGGAATCCAAATTTGGTCCAGAAAGTGGAATATCACATTTGATTTGCTTACAAGTTGGGCTCCATCGTGGTAGATTCTTTCCTTCTTCAGTGTGCGTTCGTTAAAACATGCATGTTGAGCGTCGTGGATGAGGGTTTCGAGATCGTGTTGGGCTTGAACATTACGAGTGCTAAGCAGATAGCTCCGTCTGCTAAGTGCGTCGACAACAACATTTGCCTTGCCTGGGTGATAACGAATCTCACAGTCGTAATCGTTGAGAAGTTCTACCCATCGGCGTTGGCGCATATTAAGTTCCTTATAATTGAAGATGTGTTGTAGGCAAGGTTGGAGAACTCGCTAGTCGCTAGCGGGTCGGTGAGGTAGGGACTAGCGACTACTCGGGATTAATCGGATCAGACTTTTTATGTATAATTTTAAGTTTTTATACATATATACATATATTTTTATACGTATTTTTTTTAAGTGGACAAGTTTTGACCGGAATCTGGGAGGTTTTGGCCAGAATATGTGTTTTTTTCTGATTTTTCTGATTTTTTCCGATTTTTTTATGTTTTTTCCCGATTTTTTCCGATTTTTCCCGACCGACTAGTCGCGATTAGGTCCGACTAGGGCCGAATAGGCAGACTAGCAATTTTTTTACTGATTAGCTGAAAATTACTCAGTTGATGGGCGACTAGCGACTAGTCAGCGATTAATCGCCGGCTAGTCGCGATTTTTGCAACCATGGTTGTAGGCTCCTATGATCGGTGAAGATCGTACACTTGGTACCATACAGGTAGTGTCGCCAAATCTTTAATGCAAAAACAACTGAGCCTAGCTCGAGATCATGGGTCGTATAGTTCTTCTCGTGGACTTTGAGCTGACGAGATGCGTAAGCTATGACCTTGTCCCGTTGCATGAGAACACAACCGAGACCAAGGTTGGATGCATCACAATAGACAATGAAATCATTGCTTCCGTCGGGCAATGTGAGAACAGGAGAGTTGCAAAGCATGTGCTTGAGGGTTCGAAAGGCAGACTCTTGTTCGGTTTTCCAAACAAAAGGCTTGTCTTTATGTGTGAGAAAGGTAAGCGGCACAGCGATCTTTGAGAATCCTTCGATAAATCGTCGATAATAGCCCGCTAGTCCGAGAAAAAGAACGAACTTCAGACGGGTTCTCAGGCTTAATCCAGCTCTTAACAGCTTCAATCTTCGCAGGATCGACGTGAATGCCTTGACTATTAACAATGTGACCCAGAAACTGAACTTCCTCCAACCAGAATTCGCACTTGGAGAACTTGGCATAGAGTTGGTTCCCCTGGAGTAACTCGAGAACCAAACGTAGATGCTGCGCGTGTTCGGCTTTCGATTTGGAATAGATCAAGACATCATCGATGAATACGATGACGAAACGGTCGAGATACGGTTTACACACGCGATTCATCAGATCCATGAAAACCGCTGGTGCGTTGGTTAAACCAAAAGGCATGACAACGAATTCGTAATGGCCGTATCGAGTGCAAAACGCGGTTTTAGGTATATCCTCCTCTTGTATTTGCAGCTGGTGATATCCTGAACGTAGATCGATCTTTGAGAAACACGTAGCGCCTTGTAGTTGATCAAACAAATCGTCGATGCGAGGTAGGGGATAGCGATTCTTGATAGTTAACTTATTCAATTCTCGATAGTCGATGCACATCCTGAACGACCCGTCCTTCTTTTTGATGAAAAGGACTGGCGTGCCCCAAGGAGAGGTGCTCGGGTGAATGAAGCCTTTCTCATGTAATTCCTGGAGTTGGGTCGAGAGTTCGCGCATTTCGGATGGGGCGAGTCGGTAGGGAGCTTTGGCAACAGGGTTGGCTCCAGGAATGAGGTTGATACGAAAGTCGATATCACGGCTTGGCGGTAGTCCGGGAAGATTCTCTAGAAAAACATTTGGAAATTCTCGAACCACATGAACGTCTTTTACTTCCTTCTTCTCTTTCTTTTCCTTCTCCGCTACAACAATGTTAGCCAAGAAAGCCCTGTACTCCTTGCGGAGATACTTGCTAGCTTGTACACACGACATAAGCTAGAGACCCTTAGAAGTAGTATCACCGTATACACATAACAAGTCACCATTCGCGAGTGAAAATCGAATCATCTTGTCGAAGCACACAACTTCAGCATGGTTTTCTCGAAGAAAGTCCATGCCTAGTATGACGTCAAAACTTCTGAGTTGCATCGGAATAAGGTCGATTGGAAAGATGTGATTGTTGAGCTCAAGGGTACAATCACGAAGAACAGAATTTACGGTGACGGTTCTTCCGGTAGCAACTTCAACATCGAACGTCGAGGAGAGTTGGGAGCGTTTACGACTAAGGAGTTTCTCGAATTCGAACGACACAAAGCAATTATCGGCTCCAGTATCAAACAAACAGGAAGCATAAATACCATTCACAAGGAACGTACCATTGACCACGTTGTTGTCGGCCTGGGCTTGACGCACATTGAGATTGAAAGTTCTGGCGCGTGCGGCCTGTTGTTGTTGCTGCTGTTGTTGTTGCTGCTGAGGCTGCTGTTGCTGAGGCTCTTGCTTCACGAACCTGTTTGGGTACATGTTGGCGAAATGGTTCGGGTCGCCACATGCGAAGCAGATTCTGGCTTTGACCGCTGGTGTCGGAGGAGCTTGTTGACCCTGTGGGGTAGTGAGTAGAGCTTGATGAGAAGGAGCTTGTCGAATACGGCAGTTGGCAGTAAAATGGCCGTATACATTGCAATGAGCACAAAAACGGAAAGCAATGGCAGTTGGGTGGTGGTAGGTATAAGTAGGGCAGAGCGGGTGTGGCCCAGTGTATGCACGCTTTGCAGGCAGTGCATTAGCCACAGGCGCCGCTACTTGACGCTGTGGGGCTGGTACAGCTTGAATCGGTGCATCAGTGATCGCGCAGTTCTTGTTGCTGGAGCTGTTCTTTCTTTTGTTCTTCCTCTTGTTGCTCGATGAGGTGGGTTCAGCAGTTGGTGCGGAAATAGTAGCTTGATGCAGGTGCTTCGAAGTTTTATCCCAGACACCAGCCTTAACCCTTTTGTCGTTAATTTCGGTGGCCAGTAGGTAAGTTTCTTCGATCGTCTTAGTCTTAGCCGCTTGCACGAAATCTGCGACGCAGTCGGGCAAAGCTCGGATGTACTTCTTGATTGTGATCTCCGGGGTCTTGACTTGATCGGGGCAGATGATGTTGCGCTGCTTGAAACGAGCAGTGAGAGCAGCGTTGTCACCCTCATGTTGATGTATGTGCCAAAATTCATCTTCTAGCTTTTGACGTTCGTGAGGAGGGCAGAATTCCTCTAGCATGACTTCCTTAAGCTCATCCCATGACAGACCGTAGGCTGCATCGTTCCCTCACTTGTTCCTCTCGGCCGTCCTCCAGTCTAGTGCACGGGACTGGAAAATGCCGGTAGCATTCAGAGTTCGAAGTTCATCAGGGCAACCACTCTGTCGCAGAGTGACCTCAATGGAATCAAACCATTGGAATAGTGCAGTCGGACCTCCTTCGCCAGTGAATTCCTTTGGCCCACACGACTTGAATTGCTTGAAATTGAAGGACTTGGTGGTAGCTTTAGGAGCTTCGGTCCTTGATTCCTCAGATGATTTGCTGGCATTCTCGTAAACATCACTTACGGCCTTTGCCACGCTTTTTGCGATGATGGCAGCAAGGCGTTTGTCCCTCTTTTCTTGATGAGAAAGTGCGTGACGGGATCCAGACGACATTGTCTGTAATAGACATCGTCACGGACTCAACATATTGTATTCGAATCTCACCTCACACGTCTACTACTTACTAAAGCTCAGGAACACGCAGATTCACGTAAACACATAACACATAGAGCACAAAATCACATAAGCATGTAGAGCACATAATCACATAATACCTGACGACGGGGGTAGCCCAAAACTAAATAAAATGACTAAATATGTAAACGCTCAAAGGGTTAAACGGTTCAATGGTTGAAAAGCTGGGGAAAAGCAATGCGGAAACAGTGGCCAGTCACATCCGGAGATTGCTTCACCAACCCACAGCCGCAAACGCAAAGCAGGTCTGCAGAACACACGCTATTATCCAGGGGTCAAAAGGCTTTAACCCCCAAAAGGGTAAGCCCCTCGTTGCAAGTAAGGACACTAGTCAAATGAATGCTACTTTGGGAGATGTCTTCTCCTAAATAATCGACACTTCATTAACTGAGTTGGGACATTCTTGGCCAGGCCTGTTTCCTTAAACACCGGTCATTTACATCGAGTACTTGCTTTATACAAGTCACTCACTTTCACATCCAACACACACATTCCGTTTGCTCCCACATCTGAATCTGAGTACATTTCAGAGAAGGATCTTCAGCAAACAACAACAATAAACTAGTGAACCTCCTTCCACGTCTTGCAAACGTGGGGGGACCCCACGACCTGCGTTAGGCAAAGTTGAACCCTTCAACCCTTTTGCCTAACCAGCGTAGCTACCATCCTTGGTCTCTTATTTGTTGCATCAACAAGTTGGTGCCCACCGTGGGGCTACGCCGCTATTTCTCCTAAAAAAAGACCTAGTAGTGTAGCTCTCTTCACTTAAAGTCACCATGTCTGAAAGTGGATCCCCGGGTGAAGTAAACCAGATTCCAAACACCTCTACCCCGGGTAGTAGCCAAGCTCATGTGGCTATACCAACTTCTTTCTCGACTCCGGGGAGCACACCCTAGTTCCTCACCTTCAACACACCGACTCCGTCCAGATCTGGAGTTCCTTCCCCCAATGTCGGTGTCTCTAACACCCCGGCACGTGTTGAACTTACCCCCGAGGGGGTTGCCAACAATTTCTTGGAATTGAGGTCTCTCCTCAACCAGCATGTGAATAGAGAAAGAGAAAAGGGGGTGAGAATCCGCCTAGATTATGACGAGTCAGAACCAACGTTGTCTCCTGGACCACCTCCCCTTCCTTTTACAACTAGAAATGAGGCTGGTCCCAGTAACCCTTCAAACCCTCACCCATATCTGTCCACAATGACGAATCCCACTGTGCATCCCATCTTCTCTACCCAACCGATTACTAGCGGTGCTCCTTTGGGACATGAGCTAACCCTTGACCAGCTCCTACAGTCCCCTGTAGCAAGCTTTCCAGCATCTACAACAACCACGTGGGAGCAAGCTCTGTCCGTGCTTTGGCACGAAGTGCTGTTATGAGCACTCCCCTTGGAATAAACTGCTCAGTTGCCCCAGGAAGCCTCCAAGGATTCAACCTCATGCCCAACATGATGACCCAGATGATGGCCAACTTCCCGTGGCAACACTTCATTAATCAAGTGCTAGCCACTCAGGGAAGTAACGGCAATGGAAATAATGTGGATGCAAGGGCTGAAGAAGACTTGGCTAAACCATACAAGCCAAGTAACCTTTCATGCTTTTCAAAGAAGATAGCCGATTATGATTTCTAATTAAAGATTAAGATGCCGTCCCACATCAGGACGTATGATGGGACTGAAGATCCTGAGGACCATCTTCAGATCTTCACCGGTGCAGCCAGGATAGAGAAATGGTCAAACGCTGAATGTTGCCTAATGTTCATGCAAACTCTTGTTGGATCCGCCAGAATCTGGTTCAACGACTTACCTGCTCAAAGCATTCGAAGCTTTGACGACCTTAGCAAGGGTTTTTTGGCCAATTTCTCCCAACAAAGGCGATATGTCAAAGACGCAACAGTGATCTTCCAGATAAAACAACGTGATGATGAAAGTCTTCGTGCGTTCATTGAACGATACAAGAAGGAAGGTCTGACTTATGTAGGAGCAGACGAGAAAATGAGAGTGGCTGGTTTCATGAATGCCATCACCTCTAAATATCTCACAAGAGATTTCAACAAATCCCTGCCCAAGACCTTGGAAGAGGCTCTCGAAAGGGCTGAAGCCCACATCCGGGGAGAGGAGGCAGTAGACATTAAAGAACAAAGAAAAAGAGGATCCGGCTGGCGAAGCAATAGCCCAGCTAGAAAAGGGGGAACTTCAACTCCTATGACAGGCGGTCAAAGGGTTCAGACCCTCGAAGGTCTGAAGGCCGGATCCCTTCAAGCAGGGAAAAAGGCATAAGTTTCACACCACTCACAAAGACCCCTCAAGAAATCCTTGCAACAGAAGAAGTTAAACAAAACTTTCGGCCTCCTAGGCCTCTCCCCAAAAGCAGGAAAAATGAGAACTCCACACAATACTGTGAGTTTCATGAAGAAAAAGGTCACCACACCAATGATTGTTTCAACTCAAGAAAAGAATTGAAGAAGCTGTTAAGTCTGGAGAACTCGCTCATTTGGTAAAGGGAGTCCGGGACAAAATGGCTGAAGGAAAAGGCAAGGAAGTCAATATGGTGGATTTTGATGGAAGGGTTCCTCATAAAAGACAGCGGTTGGAAGCTTGGGAGCTTCAGTGTGTCTGTTTCCCCCCGACGGAAAAAGACCCTCTCTCTAGCCCTCTTGTGGTAGAAGCTACCATGGGAACATTGCAAACATATAGGGCATACATAGATACTGGGGCAGCCACTGAGATCATGTTCGAGAAATTCTTCAACCGTTTGAGTAATGAAGAACGTTCAAGGCTTCAACCCTCTGGAACCTCTATAAAAGGTATCGCCGATATACCTCTCAAGCCTTTGGGGCAACTGACGCTTAATGTTCGTTTCAGCGAAGGTTTGAAAGAAAGAACCCAACCACTCACCTTTGTGGTTATCAACATCCCCTCAAGCTATGACGTGATCATTGGAAGACCAGGGCAGTGTGCATTCTACATGGCCGTGTCTGTGGGCCATGGCACGGTCAAATTTCCTACCGAAAGGGGCATAGCAACCCTTCAACCTTCTCAGGAAGCTTACATGGTTGAGGGTGAAAGCTCAAGCAGTGAAGAAGAAAGGCAAAGGTTGGTCATAAACCCCAAGTACCCTGAATAAAGAGTAAGGGTCAATCCAAACCTTTCTCCAGAGACCCTCTTGTATCTCGAAAAACTACTTACACATTACAGCGATGTTTTCGCTTGGTGTCCAGAAGATATGACAGGGATCCCTCGGTACATTGCCGAACACGAGTTAAGGATACCACCGGATGTCAAGCCTGTGGTCCAAAAGAAAAGAAGCCTGGCACCCGAGAGGAGTCTGGCAGCCTGCCAAGAGGTTGAAAAGCTCGTATTGGCCAGCATCCTCCGAGAAGTCAAGTATCAATCATGGGTTGCAAACCCGGTTATGGTCAAAAAACCCGACAACTCTTGGAGGATGTGCATAGATTTCAAGGATCTTAACAAGGCTTGTCCTAAGGATTGCTATCCACTACCGGAAACTGATCTCAAGGTTGACTCCCCCACAGGTTACTCGTTCAAATGCTTTCTTGATGCATACAAAGGTTATCACCAAATCCTCATGAAGGAAGAAGATGAGGAAAAAAACAGCTTTTCACACGGACAAAGGGATCTTTTGTTATCAAAAGATGCCTTTCGGCCTAAAAAATGCCGGAGCAACCTACCAACGGCTCGTTGACAAAGCCTTCGAGAGCCAAATTGGCAAAAACATGGAGGCTTATGTCGACGACTTAGTAATCAAAAGCAAGACGGAATATCAAATGCTTGACGACATCCAAGAGACTTTCAAGAATCTCAGAAAGGTCAATATGAAGCTTAATCCGGAAAAATGCTCATTTGGGTTTGAAGAAGGAAAGTTCTTGGGTCACATTGTTGGGAAGCAAAGCATCAAGGCCAACCCAAACAAGGTAAAAACGGTTCTTGAAACCAAACCACCAAAAACCAAGAAGGAGGTTGAAAGCTTAAATGGGAAGCTTGCAGCCTTGAAGCGTTTTACCTCCAAGTTGGCTGAGAGATCTCTACCTTTCTATAAAACGCTTAAGAACTGCTCAGATAAGAAGGATTTCAAATGGACTGAAGAGGCTGAAGAAGCTTTCAACCAATGAAGCAACATCTAGCTTCTCTACCAGACATTGCGGCACCTAAAACTGGGGAGTTAATATCGGTGTACCTCTCAATTGCTGACGAGGCCATCAGTGCACTCCTCACCATTGAGTGAGACAAGGCCCAGGTACCCGTTTATTTTTTCAGCAAAACTTTAAAATTAGCTGAAACGAAATATCCTCCCCTTGAAAAACTTGCCCTAGCCCTAGTTCAAACAGCTAGAAGGCTTCGAAGGTATTTCCAAGCACACCCCATACAAGTGGTCACCGACCAACCGATTAAGAGTGTGCTTGAGAAACCTGAAAATTCGGGGCGATTAGCCAAATGGGCCATAGAACTAGGTGAACATAACATCACCTATGTCCCAAGAAAAGCTATCAAGGCCCAAGTCTTGGCTGATTTCATTGTGGAACTCCCAAACCAAGCGATCACTGAAGTAAACACCACCGCCACTGAACCTTCCAACCCTGAAGCCTGGAAGCTTTTTACCGACGGGGCTTCAAGCGTTGAAGGGTCAGGGGTTGGGCTAATTTTGATCAACCCACAAGGGCTGGAATTCACGTATGCTCTACGTTTTGATTTTCAGACCACCAATAACGAGGCTGAATATGAGGCACTAATAGCTGGCATAAGGCTAGCTAAAGAGATGAAGGTTGAAAAGCTTGAAGTGTTTACAGATTCGTTGCTAGTCTCAAGCCAAGTAAATGATAGCTACATAGCCAAAGAGCCCAACATGAAAAAATACAGAGAAAAATCCAAGGAACTGATGAGTGCCTTCCAAGCTTGCAACATCAAACAGATCCCTAGATCACAAAACAAAAAGGCTGATGCCTTAAGTAAACTTGCATCTCTCACTTTTGCCCACCTTACCAAGAAGGTGCTGGTAGAAGTATTGAAGGCACCATCAATCGATGAATTGGAAGTTCAAGATGTAGTTACCGAAGAAGATCCAAACTGGATGACTCCCATAAAAAAGTTCCTTAAAAATGGTGAATTACCCAATGATCAAGTGGAAGCTAAAAGGGTTGAAATCAAAGCAAGGCAATACATACTACAAGGAGAAACCCTTTACAAAAAGGGTTACCTTGCTCCCTTGTTAAGATGTGTCAGCCCTGAGCAAAGTAAGTATTTGATCAAAGAAATTCATGAAGGTGTATGTGGAGCTCACTTTGCATCTAGGTCGGTAGTTGCAAAGCTCATGAACCTTGGATATTTCTGGCCCTCAATGCACCGCGATACAACCGAAGAATTGAAGAAATGTGATGCTTGTCAAATTCATGCACCAATTCCAAAAAGTCCCAAACATGACTTAGTCCCGATAACCCCGGCATGGCCATTCCATAAATGGGGGATGGACATTGTTGGTCCATTTCCCCCAAGCAAAGGGGGAGTAAAATTCTTACTGGTGGCAGTAGATTATTTCACCAAGTGGCCCGAGGTCAAACCACTTGCTAAGATCACGGGAAAACAGGTCATTGACTTTGTTTGGGAAAACATCATTTGCCGTTATGGATTGCCGGGAGTACTTGTCACCGATAACGGAAGACAATTTGCTGAGAAGCCTTTCAGCGTTTGGTGCAAGGAATACAAAATCGATCAAATTTTTAGCTCAGTGGCTTATCTGCAATCAAACGGTCAGGTCGAAAGAACAAACAGAAGCATAGTAGAAGGCATCAAGACAAGATTGGGAAGATACGAAAGCAACTGGCTTGAAGAATTGCCTAGTGTCCTATGGGCAATTAGAACAACCGAAAAAACAAGCCATAAGAAAACACCTTATAGCTTGGTATTTGGATCCGAAGCTGTGATCCCCGCTGAGATAGGAGTTGTAACCCAAAGAATCGTCAACATGGATCCCGAAACAAACCAAAAAGAGACCATGTTGAATTTACAACTCCTAGAGGAAGTACGAGATCAAGCTGCAATCCAAGAAGCCAAATACAAGCAGCAGATGGAAGCCTATTATAACAAGAAAGTCAAGAACGAACGTTTCAAGCCAGGAGACCTGGTCCTCAGAAACAATGAAGCTAGCAAAAAGGAAAATCAAGGGAAGCTTGGCCCAAAATGGGAGGGTCCATACACCATCCTCGAAGCACACAAGGGTAGATCCTACAAGCTAGCAGATTCAGAAGGCAAAAGGCTTCCAAGGCACTGGAATGGCAAAACCCTGAAAAGGTTCCATGTTTAAACAGGAAAGTTTGGTTTGTATCAAAATGTATTTCAAACAACATTATGAATACCTTTTGTAAAAAGAAAGTATTGCTTAAATTAATGAAGTTGTTTTATCAAACTTGTCTTTCTATCCTAAGATCAGGTTGAGAACCTAGCAAAAAACTCCATGGCAAGGGCCATGTAAGGGGATGAGCTCCCAGGCCACATCGCTCAATAGGTTCAAGGGTTGAATGAGCCTACATAAGGGGTGAGTTCCTAAATCAATACAACTCCATGAGACTTGTTAAGAAAACATAAAAATGTCTCATAGACGGGTGTGAACAGCCTACACCAAATGTTCCCTAAGCCTTAAAAATATAATCCGCAAAGAGGATTAAAAAATTCAAGTGAAAAACAAAGAAATAACAAAAAGGATAGGTGCTATGTCTTCTTGTTAAAAATCCCAAGGCTAAGTGTCTGCAGCACTGAACCCTTTAAGGCATAAAAAACATAAGGGTAGCACAAGCTCAATAAAGACAAAGTTACAAAAAGACAAAGAAAACCTAAAAGAACAATAAGACTTAGACAAAAAGTTATAAAGATACAAACCAAAAGGGTCACAAGACTAAGAAGCCTTCAAGGTTTCAAGCCACCCGGGTAGCAACTCGACACCTCAAAGGCTTCAACCTACCAACAGACAGCCAAAAGGCTTGGAAGGTTAAAGCCAAACAAACTGCCTTAACCAAAAAGGCACGAGTATAAAAACACAATACAAGGAAAATAGTCAAACATCATACCATATAAAAGAAAGCCCTAAAAGAATTTCAAACACAAGTTAGGGCAAGTCCTAATAACTTGCAAGCTTAACTACTTTTCCAACGGCCATACAGGCCTTAAACACAACCAACAGGAACCTTAAGGGTTCCTAATAACCTAATATTGTTCAAGTTAACATTACAAAACATAAATTGTTTTCAGTGCTAAGAAAGCTACGAATCAAGCATCAACAGACTTGGAAACTCCAGAACCTTCGCCCTTGGCCTTCTTTGTTTTCTTCAGCTTTTTAGTCTTCAAACCTCCATCACCACCAACCGCTGAAGCCTCCAAACTTGCATCCTTGGGAACATCTGGCTGACCTGAAAGGGTATCATCACTATCCCCCGAGTAGGATCTCTTCCTTGAGAGAGAACCTAAGATTTCAGCACAAACCTTTTCATTTAGGCCCTCCGGTTTCAAGTCTTGCAACATAGCAAGAGGCTTACCAAAACAAGCAGAAACTTGATGGATGTAAGGATAGGTCAGTTTCTCCATTTGCCCAACGGAGCCTTTAAAAACATCAGAAGCCTCGGGACGAAACAGATGTGACTTCTGCAAAGGATGGCCGGATTCATGAAGCTTATAACCAGCAATGAGGCCTTGGTGTTTCCCCAGGTTGAGAAGCTTAGTATAAACTTCACCAAGGGTAGAATTGAACTCCTTGGAATGTAGAGGGTAAGTAACAACCTGCTGGAAACCTTGCTCAATTAACCACTGATTGTCAGCAGTAGAACGAGCAACTGAAGCCTTCAACCCCTCTTTCTCCTTACCAAAAGCCTGTTGCTGAACAAACAAAGTTTCCCGGTCAGCCCTAAGCTTCAACCTATCAGCCTCGAAGCTCTTTTTCAAATCACTCATCTCAATCTCATGCATCTTTTTCAAATCACTAACCTTCTTTTCCCACGCTGCTTCTTTCTCGGTAAAACCAGCTATCTCCTTTTTCATCGCAGCCATGGAGGATTTCATTTTATCCTTCTTCTTGGAGAATTCTTCATATTCCTGCATTCTTTGACGAAAACGGGCAATGCCTTGAGGAAGCATAGCAGCAAGGTTGCAAGTACTCAAAATCATGCGGGACAACATCAAGTCATCATCCATCCCAACAATAGTCTTGTGCACTGAAGGAGGAGCAATGTGACTCAGAGCATCCTCACAAACAACGGCATCCTTGAAGCTGTCATCATTCTTCACCGACCAAGTAGGCACATAAATCCCTTCAGGATCTAACCCTTCAACGTCCCTGCTTGAAGATTCCTGAACAGGGGTAGCAACAACCTTTTTTCCCGAAACCTTTTTACCATGAACAACCAATTCTTTATCCTTCTCAGCACCTGCTTCACCACCTTGATCTTCCGAAACTTCAATATCATCACTCAAGTCCACTGGTTCAGTAGACGTGGATTGAGGACCAGCCTTCAACAACCGACGAGAAGATCGACGGGTTGAAGACTTGGGAGCGTTGGACTTAGAAAAACCCTTGACATTGGCATCACTAACATAACCCGAGCCCTCAAACCTTTGCTCAACAGTTCTAACAACAACATTCTCACCAGGAACAGATGGAGCATCCCCAAAAACAACATCAGAAGTATCGTCGCTCTTAATAAAATCCAAAGCAGACATGGCTGCAAAGAGCAAACCAAAAGCACATAAGTAATAAGTTAAGAAAAAGTCAAAAAGGGCAAAAAAGGAAAATGCATACCCATGCCACTCCTCATAAGAACCGGATCCCGATCAACATTCCCCCAGATTTTACTAACCCCTAAAAGAACTAGTAAATGTTCAGGAAAGGGACGAACCCTCAAAGGGCACTCCCGAATGGCTATGAGAAAAACATCATTCAATTCAGATTCAGAGGGCTCCGGATCATTAAGAACGGCATCCGGCCGCCTCCACACCATCTTGAATGGAAGAATAGCATCGGAAACCCAGAAAAAGCGATCCTTCCAAGCCCCAAGCGTGGTAACCATGGACGAAATAAGGCAGGAATCAACTTTGGACGTTTCAAAAGTAAACCAATCGCCATTCTTAGCCAAACGAAAAAACCGGCGAAAGAGTAACAGGGAAGGATCATATCCAAGGGCACGGCACAAAACCTCAAAATGCAAAACCCTAGCCATACCCTTCGGATGAACTTGCCCAAAAGAAACCCGATAATACTCCAACAAGTTCAAAACAAAAAACGAAAAGGGATAACGAAGATTCGAAAACTCAAAATGACGGCAGTAAAGGGCAATCGAACCAGGGGTCAGTTTATCAACAGGAACATCACAAGCAGGAGCAGTTGGGTTAAACTTTCTATCAATACCATATTCCATACAAAATAAGTCTACCTCCTCTTGTGTTAACCGGGAAAAGGATTTTGCTAAATCCTTACGAGCACCCATTTTTCGAAATATGAAGAATGTAAGGAAAACGAAAAGTAAATTGAAACTAACCTCGAGAGAAGAAAACGCAGGAGAAGAACTTGAATAAATTGTGTACAAAATGAATATGATATGAAAATATAAAACAAAAATAACATACAATAAGGGTAATAATGGCAAACTGTAACTTCTGCAAAACCGCCACCCTATCAACTGGCATACATCAATCAAATCAATTGTCAGTTATTTAAAATTCAAATATTAACTGCCTACAACCCTTCAAGCCTTCAAGCAACGAACCCTTGAAACCTTTAGGCAATAAAATACACACATAAAAGTCAGAAGTCTTTGAGCTCATCACCAAAAAACCTCTGACTTGGGGGGCTGATAACGGGGGTAGCCCAAAACTAAATAAAATGACTAAATATGTAAACGCTCAAAGGGTTAAACGGTTCAATGGTTGAAAAGCTGGGGAAAAGCAATGCGGAAACAGTGGCCAGTTACATCCGGAGATTGCTTCACCAACCCACAGCCGCAAAAGCAAAGCAGGTCTGCAAAACACACGTTATTATCCAGGGGTCAAAATGCTTTAACCCCCAAAAGGGTAAGCCCCTCGCTGCAAGTAAGGACACTAGTCAAATGAATGCTACTTTGGGAGATGTCTTCTCCTATATAATCGACACTTCATTAACTGAGTTGGGACATTCTTGGCCAGGCCTGTTTCCTTAAACTCTAGTCATTTACATCGAGTACTTGCTTTATGCAGGTCACTCACTTTCACATCCAACACACACATTCCGTTTGCTCCCACATCCGAATATGAGTACATTTCAGAGAAGGATCTTCAGCAAACAACAACAATAAACTAGTGAACCTCCTTCCACGTCTTGCAAACGTGGGGGGACCCCACGACCTGTGTTAGGCAAAGTTGAACCCTTCAACCCTTTTGCCTAACCAGCGTAGCTACCATCCTTGGTCTCTTATTTGTTGCATCAACAATACCTAAGCACGTAAAGCAAAGAAGCAAGGAAACATATTCGCATTTAATCACTAGAGGCAGTCAGAAAACAGAGCTCTAGATCCCTTGGCCTATAAATAGGAACCTAAGGTGTTAGGTTTAGAACTTTTGACACTTTTGGTACTTTGGAGAATTGATAAGCTCTAGACCTAGAGAGAGAAACTAGAGAGAGAAAGTGACATCGTGATTCAGGTGCTTTGTACGATTTCAGATCTGTCAACAGAATCACTGATTATACTACGTTCTCGTGTGTTCGGTCACGTTCGTGCATGGATTCCACACGTCACACGTTCGGTTCGCAATCGTTTCGGAGCGAATACCGAGACCTAACATGAGCGTATATCGTAGTACAGAGTCGCCCATAATTTAATGATTTGTTAACGGCTGTGCGGTGGGTTTGCGTGTTTGAGCAGGAGCAATAAGGCGTTAGATCGAAACCAATAGTACCTCAAAACGTTAACAAAGAAGCAGAAAACACATAAAATCCCCATAAAATCGATAAAATCGAGGGTAGATTGTCTGCGGCTACCTAGACATTGACTAACCAAAGTGGTTTGACTATTCACATGGACTTGTCGTGCACGCTTGACCTACCGGGCAGTGCCTCTGCCTCGATTCTTGGGCATTGGGCACGCATTCCGTTAGGCATATCGTGGCTTCAGGTCGTTGGAGTCTGTCGAGACCTTGGTGAGAGTTTTGTAAAAGGTGCGGAATAAGTTATCAATGTTAGGGTTTCACCCCTGGCTTAACAACTTCGTCCCTGTTTTGACAAAATAGAGGAGATTATTCATCAAAATATGGGTCTCACCCTTGATTTGGTATAATTTCCTCGTTGAACAAGCGTTCGCTATTGAAAAAGAACGAAGAAATCATTAATAAGTTGGTAAAATATCACTGATCAAGCAATTTAGTCGGAGTTTGCGGTTTTCACACCTAATCTCGACTTTATCGCCCTTTTATAATTGAAAATTCGAGTGCAATGATAGTGTGGCTTAAACGAGAATAGCGAGAAGTAAGCTCGTACATAGTCCCTACTGGACATGCACAAGTCAGTCTGTTGGTTCTTAACTATAGTCTAGGTATCTGAGACTTCGACCTGGACTAGGTCGAGTCTTGCCTAATTCCCTATAGTTATAGCTCTGATACCAATCTGTCACACCCCAACCGATGGCGGAATCATCGGGGCATGGCATTGAGCGAAACAGTTTGTCCAGAAGTTTCCATAACAATTATCCATACTATTCAATTTAAATGATACGTCCCATACCGTATCTCAAACAGTAAAATAATTATTACAGACATAAATTCAGGCAAATATTCTGTTCCGACAACTCAGATTTAAATAGACAGCAATTGTTTATCTGCTTCTAGAGACCCTTAGTTTGACCACTACAGACAACTATTTGTTGGGCTCTAAAGCTTTATTCTAGCTTCAAATTCCTACCAAGTGTGCGTCCTAAACACCTGTCACATACGTTAAAATAAAGTCAATACATGAAGTGTAAAGGTGAGCATACAAGTTTGATAATAGCATATAAAGTTCGAATTCGTTTACGCATAACCTGCACGTACACATAGTGAAATGAAGCACGTTAGTTATCGACATAGATCCATCGATACCAATGACTGCGGGTTGACTGCCAGAGGCAGTTCGCAATACATGATTACCATCGTAATCCATGAAAGTAATGGTCCTTAACAACCCCCGTGTGAACGGGTGCTGAGTCCAAACTATAGTACTATCGTTGCTAAGTCAGGTAGACAGCATTCCATGTGTAAACATAACAAACAAGCATTCATGAGGCACGTATATCATGCATTAACGGTTAGCGTTCAAATAGTATTGAGTAGTGTGATTGTTGTAGTTTGAATATTCGTAACGTATGTAACACCCAAAAGTGCGTAAAGCAAAAAGGGATCGAGTATACTCACAGCGGTTAATGGATTGAAGAGAGCACTTAGCGAGTAAAGTTAGCCTGAATGGATTCGATAGCATAACGATAAGTGACACGTACATCGATACAAAGTGCGGATGGATCGGATGGTAGTTCGTTCGGATGGTAATCCGAGCGGACAACAATCCGTGTGGATGACAATCCGTTCGGATGGTCATCCGGTCGGATAGGTTATCCGGTCGAATGACTATTCGAGTGGATTGTTTCTTCCTATAAGAAGGATGCGTTTGTGTATGATGGCTTGACTTTTGAAGTTTTCGTTGTAGTATTTTGAAAGCATTGAAGTATCTCTATCCATCAAGTCGTTCGATCGGATGGTGGGTCGTGCAGATGACAATCCGTTCGGATGGTCATCCGGTCGGACGGCACTTAGTGGTGAGATTACTTAGTGAAGACAAGTTCACAACAGAAGTGTCACTCGATCGGATGTCCATCCGATCGGGTGGCAACGTTGTGAATGAACATGTTGAAAATTGTTTAAGTCTTTAAAGTCTTAGTATCTCATGATCCGAAGAGTAATCCAGTCAGATGGTCGTCCGATCGGATTGCAATTCGTTCGATACTCAAACTTCAGATAAGATTGTTTAAAAGTGGGACCCAAGTGTGATTCGTTCGGATGGCAATCCGTTCGGATGTCCTATCCGATCGGACAGCAATCCGTTCAGGTTGTCCCGTTCGTCCTACACTTGGTCGTTTTGATGGTTTGTGGTTATGTCGAGACGCCCTGACAACGTGTTAATCAACGGAACCCCCATTTTGACCTAGATGACTAAACCGACCAGGAATCACCCTAGCTCGGTCAGTTACCGGCTCTAGACGGTTGTTTCTGTTTAACCCGAAGTCGGTGGTCTCGTGGGCGGAATCCAGATCTGAACCAGTACAACACTAAGGATGAGTAGGAGACTAGATCAGAACCCGATTCTACCGGTTTTGAGTGTTTTGAGTGTAAAAGAGTTGAAAGAAAGTTAGAAACCATCTTGCAATCCCTTTCCACCACTTTTGTGTCGAGACCTTTACAAGATCTTTGTGGAAATCGGTTAGATCTAAGTTGTTCTTGGTGGATTGAGGCCAAAACATGAAGTTCTTGAAGAACACATGATGACATCATCCTAGAACACTCGAAATCTAGTGATTTCACTGTTAAAAGTTAAGATTTAAAAGATAGAAAGGTGTAGGAGTGCATGTAGATCAAGAAAGTACAAGATTTAGGGCGAGATCTTACCTTGATAGAGAGAAATCGAAGAAAAGGTGTGGAGAACGAGCTGTTCGGACAGAGGATTTCCAAAAGTAGTAAGAATGACAATGACAGGGGTATTTATAGGATTCCAAAAGGGGAAAGGGTGATCCGATCGGATGACACACCGCTCGGATGACATCCTGGTCGGATGACATATGACCTGTGACCAAAAGGGCTATCCGGTCAGATGGCTATCTGGCCAAATGGTGCTTGGTTCAAGTGTTTGACGCGACGATTTTTGGCATTTCGATTTCGATTGCGAGAGGTTCGATACGATAAGGTTTCCCAGTCAAATTACTTTCAGTCCCAACTACTAAATATCATAGTTCGATTGTGATTCGTGTTCGAGTTTGATTTCGAGTTTCGATTGAGTTTGATTGCATTCCGATTGATTACCACAACACAACATAAATAAACATGCACACGTAACACGTAAGGCACACACACACGTATAACAACAAGTAACATACGTAGCTCGAGTTGCGATTCGATGTCGATTTGATTAGCATAGCTTGATTATTAGTTGATTATCTTTATCGCATTGTTACTTCCTATAGTTCACAGTCGTAGGTCAATTGAGTAGCGATTAACACGTGTCGATTTATTGCATTTATAGACACTTACTCCACATAATAGTTACAATAAAAGAGATCTACTACAAGTTAAGTTGCGCGAAATCGGTCGTTGACTTTGACCTTGACTTTGACTTTGAGTTGTGAAAACACGGGGTGTTACAAAAAGCTATGGGAGGAGTTTCCACATTCATTCGACAATCTCATGGACAGGGTCAGGGCCTTCGTCAGGGGCAAAGACACGGTTAGCAAAGCTAAAGAAATGGACACCCCACCCCGAAGGATCAACCCTGCTCCAAAACCTCCTGAAAAAGGTACACCTTACTCAAGAAAACCAGCTCTTGATAGAATGTTGCATGATAGGACGAGACCCTCATATTCCCCATATAGACCTCGGGGGAGAAGCTCATTCCCCTACTCTGATAGCTTCACCCCTCTCACAAAGACCCCAAGTGAAATACTGGCCACTAAGAGGGTGAAGAATTCCCTTCCGAGACCACCACCCATAAAACTAGGGCCAATGGCACAACCGAACGAGTACTGTGACTTCCATAGGGGATTTGGTCATAAAACTGATGATTGTATGTATCTAAAGAGAGAAATAGAGGCTGCGGTAAAAACAGGTAAACTGGCTCATTTGGTTAAGGAGATTAAGGAATGAGGATGGGATCGCAAAGGGAAAGACGTGAGGGAGCCTGGAAGGACAGATGTAGACATGATCAGGAGAAGGGATGAGTTTGATATTACCAGGTGTGTAAAAGCCAGAGTCCTGGGCCCCCCAGACCGCATGAAGGCCCCCATTTTGATGCCACACCTGGAGGAAAACGAGGTACAGCGGCTCCCCCTCAACATTTCAGCCATAATAGTTGGGCACAAGGTAGCCAGAATACACGCGGACGGGGGAAGCGGAGTAGAGGTAATATATGAACACTGTTTCCTAAGGTTTGACAAGGATGTGAGGGATCGGCTCGAGGAAGATTCTATCCCCCTAGTGGGTTTCAACAACAGTGTGACACACCCCTTGGGAAAGATCAGACTCCCATTTACAGTCGGGGTAGGGGATCGTGTCCGAACCATAAATTTAACTTTCACAGTGGTCCGAGCACCCTCAAAGTACAACGCAATCCTGGGAAGACCAAGGATTGGCGATTTGCAAGCACAGGCATCAACCCCACATGGACCTTTAGTGTTCCAAATGCCAAAAGCCTTGGCTTGGGTAAAATCTTCATACGAGGTAGTATCTTCTGAAAAGTGGGTCCTTTGTGACAGGTTCCCGGAGCAGACGGTTAAGGTGGGAAGCCACCTGAGTGACAAATGTAAGAGTGCTCTCAAGGAGCTGCTTCTCTTCAACATAGACGTGTTTGCATTTCAACACGGAGACATGACAGGAATCCCAAGAAGTCTGATTGAGCATCGACTCAATACATACACCTGGGCGAGACTAGTAAAGCAAAAGAAACGAAGCATGAGTCCTAGCAAGAGGAGGGCCGCCTGTGAAGAAACCAGGAAGCTGCTCAGAGCGGGGATAGTAAGAGAAGTGAAGTATCTATCCTGGGTTGCTAACCCAGTCATGGTCAAGAAGAAAGACGGGGGGTGGAGGATGTGCATTGACTTTCAAGATCTGAATAAAGCATGCCTAAAGGACTGCTATCCCCTCCCGGAGATAGACGTCCAAGTGTACTCCTTATCTTAGTACCCCCTAAAGTGTTTCCTGGATGCTTACAAAGGATATCATCAAATACAAATGTCAATGGAAGATGAGGAAAAAACCGCCTTCATCACAGGCGAGGGAACCTTTTGCTACACTAAAATGCCCTTCGTGCTAAAAAATGCTGGGCCACTTACCAAAGATTCATGAGCACCCTCTTTAGAGAGCAGTGGGGACGGAACTTGGAAGTGTACGTCGATGACATTGTCATAAAAAGCCTAACCGAGATGGCCATGATAGACGATATAGCCGAAACCATCCGAGCTACGCAAGATGTGAATATGAAGTTGAACCCTGGGAAGTGTTGCTTCGGGGTAGAAGAAGGGAATTTCCTGGGAGTAGCGGTTACTAAGGGCAGAATCAAAGCTAATCCGGAGAAAACTCAAGCTGTAGCCGAAATGCGATCCCCCAGGTCCCTGAAGGACATTTAGCAGCTGAATGGAAGGTTAATCGCCTTAAACCGCTTCTTATCAAAGGTAGCCTACAGGACTATTCCCTTCATGAAGGTACTGAAGGATTGTCTCCAGACGGACATGTTTAAATGGACCCCGGAGGCGGAAACAGCTTTTTATGAAATGAAAGATTACATCTGCAAGCTCCCAACCTTAGCCACCCCAGTACCCAGGGAGGATTTACTTTTATATATGTCTGCCTCAAAAACGACCATAAGTGCGGTTATGATGGTGGAACGGGAGGGAAAGTAGATACCAATATACTTCATTAGCAGGACCCTCAAGGGTCCTGAAGAACGATATATGCCCCTGGAGAAGTTGGCTTTGGCTCTTGTTTTTGCGTCTCGGAGACTCAGAAGATACTTCCAAGGACACAAGGTCACCCTAATGACAGATCAACCCCTCCAAAAAGTGCTAAGGAGATCGGAGTTATCGGGCCGACTGGCCAAATGGGCAGTTGAATTAGGAGAACACTCCCTAGAATTCAAAGCCAGAACTGCCATGAAGGGACAAATACGGGCCGACTTCTTGGCGGAGGTCCTTGAGGATGAGGAGAAAGAACTTTTAAAGTGGGAAGCCCTAGAGAGGAAAGAAAAAGAGAAGGAAGACAAGGCAGTATGGAAACTACTCACAGATGGGGCCTCCAGCGAAGAAGGCAGTGGAGCGGGCATTACGTTGATCAGTCCTGAAGGAGTTGAGCTAACCTATGCCATCAGGCTAGACTTCGAGAATACCAACAACACTGTAGAATACGATGTGGAAGCCAGTACAGACTCACAGTTAGTGGTCAGGCAGTACCAGGGGGAGTACGAGGCTAAAGACAACATAATGGCTCAATACGTGGCAAAAGTAAAAGAGACAACCAAGGCTTTCAAGACATTCAAGCTAGAATATATCCCCCGCAGGAGAAGCAGGAAATCCGATGCCCTCAGCAAGCTGGCCTCCGTGGCATTTAACCACCTAGCAAAAGAAGTCAAAGTGGAGGTCCTGACCTCCCCCTCCTTTGGCACAGAAGAGGTAGCTGCGATTGAAAACGCACAAGAGACATGGATGACACCGATTGAAAGATTCCTCAAAGATGGGATACTACCTGAGGGAGACTGGGCGACCAGGAAGGTAAGAGTCAAAGCTTTGCAATACGAGTTGATTGACGGAGAACTTTACCGAAGGTCATACCTGGGCCCATCCTTGAAGTGCGTCGATGGTGAAGAGGCTAAGTATGTGATTAGAGAAATACATGAGGGGATTTGTGCCATGCATTCTGGGCCAAGGACAGTAGTGGCAAAGGCGATGAATGCGGGATTCTATTGGCCTAGAATGTATGAGACAACATCTGAGGAGATCAAGAGATGTGACAACTGCCAGGTCCATGCACCCCATAACGCACCGCCATAAACACCCAATGATACCTGTGTCAACGTCTTGGCCCTTTCAGAAGTAGGCCATCGACATAATTGGGCCATTCCCAGAAGGCCCAGGAGGGGTTAAGTATATGGTGGTTGTCATCGATTATTTTACCAAGTGGATAGAGGCAAGGCCCTTGGCGAAGATAACCGGGGAACAGATGAGATGGTTTGTACTAGACAACATCATCTGCAGATACGGGGTCCCAAAGGAACTGGTGAGTGACAATGGTGTTCAATTTGTTGGAAAACTCTTCAGGCCATGGTGCGAGCAGATGCACATACACCAAGTGTTTACCTCCGTCACCCACGCCCAGAGCAATGGGTTAGTAGAAAGAGTAAATCAAAGCGTTATCAAGGGAATGAAGGGGAGACTCGGGAGGAAACAAAAAGGATGGCTGGAGGAATTGCCATTTGTGCTATGGGCATATAGGACCACCCCCAAGGACTGCAATGGGGAAACCCCCTTCAGCTTAACTTATGGGACGGAGGCTGTCATCCCAGCTGAGATAGGGTCCCCAACTGCTAGAATGAAGCTCAGAGAAGCCGAAAACGAGCAAGACCTCTGAATGAACCTGAACTTGCTTGAAGAGAGAAGGGAAGTGGCAGCAGTCAGGGAGGCTAAGTACAAAAAGCAGCTTGAAAGCTATTATAATGCCAAGATGAAAAAACTCAATCTCGTCCCGGGGGACTTGGTCCTAAGAGCAAATGAAGCTAGCCTACAAGAGAACACCAGAAAACTAGGGCCTAACTGGGAAGGACCCTACCGGGTTACTTGGGCAAACGGTAAGGGAAGTTGCAAGCTGGAAACACTTCAAGGAAAAGAAGTCCCAAGGACATGGAACCTTATGCAGCTCAGGCAGTACCACATATGAAGAATAAAGATGCCTTTTAGGAAAAACGACCAGGGAGCCACTTTTGTAATGATTAACCGCCAGTCAGGGGATTACCCCAAGAAAAATCTTTTGTAAAATCTTGTACTTGAGGACATAGTCCCCAAGAAATGAATGATAACGAACAATTCACTTATTCCTTTTTGACAAAATAACAGGTATTGTATCAAGGCAAACATGCCCATAAAAACTACAAACCTAATAATGAATGAACACACGTGTAAAAGGTTTGCTCAACATACCAAACGCCCGACTGCGGGGCGAAACAGGGTCTAGCTAACCCAAAGAAAATTGGACAAACAAGCCAAAAAACATAATCTCACGTTATAGACTTGTCCAGAGATTGTCCTCAAACAGACAATCCTGGATTATAAAGCAAACCATGAACACACCACACTTTTGTAAGCAAACTACGAAAGAAGCCAACATATATACATTAAGATATTTTTCGTGTATAAGCTATAAAGAGAACGTACAACAGGAAGCCCTACGGGCCCTTAAAGAAAAGCTAATATACAAACAAACAAGCTGGAAAGCCTGGTGAGCAGACTAAACGAAACTTTTTGTAAACATACTACAAATAACCAAAAGTCTTCAGGAGAATACTGGCCCGGTCCCCGGCAAAGATTCCTGCAAAAAAAAAAAAGAAAAAAAGAAAAAAGAAAACACACCAAAAAACAGGCAAAAATAAGATGACAATATACAATCACAAGTCATACGATTAAGTACCGGGAGAGCCCGACACAAAGGCTCTCCCCCCCAAGCATCAAAAAGTTAAAAGTATCCTAGAAGTGCATAATTGTTTAGGTTACAACAACATCGAAGTAAGTTAATGTTCATAAATTACTGGGAGTCACCCCCAGACAAAGACTTCGGAGACGAGGGACCAACAGGAGTAAGCAGGGATTTCAATTCATCAATGCATATCATAGGATGCTCCAGGATCTTTTCAAGAAGGGCAGGGGTCTTACCCCCAAACTCCTTGTCCAGCTTAGACAACCGCTTTTTGGCCTTGGAATTATAAAGCGGAGTTTCCTTCTTGCCTAAGCCCTGAGCAGAGTAAATGTACCCATCCTTTAGGCTTGATTGATATCCCACATCCCGATATGCCCTGTAAACCTGCTCGAGACCACTTTTGAACTCCTCCGATTGGGAGACAGCAGTAAGGAAGGCCCCGAAACCTTCAGTAATTAGCCAATGTTTCTCCTTAGCCAACTTCTGATTGTCATCAGAAGTTATCCCCCAATCAGCATACATGGTGTTCAGCTGCTCCTGAGAAGTGGAATCGACTTCCTTCAGATGTTTCAACTCCGCGGCTAGCTCCTCCTTTTCCTCCACCAAAGCTGCCATCTCCCTCTCCCAAGTTCGCTCTCTCCGTTCCAGCATAGCTCCAGCCCCTTGAGCGGAAGATATCACAAAAAATCCAAAAGGAATCAAACAAAAAGAGAGAGAGAGAGGGGGGGGGGAGAAAGGGCTATGCACCTTTTCCTCATGCAGTTTATGCTCAGCCTCAACCACTTGACATCGAAGCTCAGCAACAACAGATTGAGAGGTCTTAAGGTCACTCCTGATGTAACTTTCCCAAAATTTTTAAATTTAAAATAAAGTTATTACACGAATGGATCATGGGTAAGTTGACCAATAGAAATATAAAGTATTTTGGCGAACGTAGGAACCGTTTAATAGTTATAATAATAAAAATACATTATATTTGAACCTACTTCGTTTTTAATGAAACTTGGTTCAAAATGTAGATACAAATATTCTCGTTCTAATGACATATTCCTTGTGTTATAAAACGTCATATTTTAGAAGTTATAAGCGCCAAATTAGTGAAGCAGTTAAATTAATTATACTATATATATATATATATATATATATATTAAATAAACTAATAATATAACAATAATTAAAAAACTAACATTTGAAATGCATATGTGAAGTACAATACGTGGAATTGAAAGAATTTAATGAAGCTTGTACATGGCTTCATTTCGAAGAATCAGCCATTGTTGCGTAAATTTTAAGCTCACCCAATTCTAGTATAAATAGAACATACCTTTAACTATTCTAATTGTTCAGCCTCTATCTTTTCTCTCGAACTCTCTCTAATTCTATAATATATATTTTCTTAGTATTTCACCCCTATAATAATAATAAAGCCCCGTCCCGTTTTAGGTGTGGTAACCTCTTATCACTGATACCCTGTTCGATTGATCTAGGGCCCTGTAACAAATGACAAGGCTCTGCCTGACTAAGTTTGTTGGGATTTTGTCTCGTGACGTTGGGATAAAGTTGAATTAGGTTACTATACTTAACACGAGTGCATTATATATTTTATTAAATAATTTAGGAGTTATACCCAGGATATAACAACCCTCCTAAAATATTTTAGACACCCCTAAATACACCCCGAATACGAAAAATGGCCCTGAAATACCTTTAATTCTATAAAAATAAAATAAAACAAGTTTTGGGAGGCGCTCGCGGGCCGCGAAGACTTAGTCTTCGGGCTACGCGGAGCGCGACAACCCAACACTAGGCGAGCACATGGTGTTGCCACGTGTCCTACACGTGTTGATACCCCACGATGACTCAGCAACCCTTGCCGCCTTTTCTAGCCCTCGTGGGCCGCGTAACCTTCCTCCTCATCCTTCGCGGGGAGCGACAAACCTCCTGATCAGCCCTATAAATTGGATAGAACGGCCTTCAGTTTTGTTGTTCAAATCTCAAATCTCTCTCTCAATTTCTATAGTGTTGAAGTAATACCCGGGCATAATACCCCCTAATTAGCGAAGCTCTGCCTCGTTGTAAGTATTTTAACCCCCGGTTACGTATTAGATACGCTGCCCGATTGATCCAGGGTTCCGTAACGGCTGTCGAGGTTCTGCCCGACGTAGTCGTTGGAATGCCGTTTCGGGGAGGGTATTACTAATGTAAATATTAAGGGTTATTACACTAACACATGTGCATTTGTGTAAATTATAGATAATCACCAGGAAATCCTTACAGAAATCCTAAGACAGCAATGTGAGTAATCTCCTTTTTGTAAAATGTTTTACAAAACCTTAAATGCTTTACAATATGATTAAGCAGTGATTGAGTCTTTGTATCTTCAATTACTGCCGGTGTATTGTGGTTTTGTATACAAAATGTGGAACACATTACCATTGGACAAAGAGTTAGCCAATGGGTAATATGACCCACCAGTCAGGATTGACAGTACTGAATGAGTAATTTGTAGACATAAACATTGTAATCGCTCTCAATATTGTGAAATGATAAAACCTGTTCTGATTAAACTAGGATTCACTCACCAGTATTTCCCGCTGACAAAAATATTTTAAACACGTTTCAGGTAACAAAATGTGAAGCGAAACAAACGTCAGCTGGAGAGCACTGAAGGCTTAGAAAAGTGGCTATAAAAGTTACCTAAATGAAAAGGAGAATTTGTTTTCAATAATTAGTGTTTATCCCTACAAATGTATTGTAAAGAAAACTTGGGTTTATCCCATTTATCTATTTTAAACATTTTGGTGTTTAACTCTGATAAAAATATTTCCTAACTACGTGCCTGATGAAAATTTCCGCTGCCAATTTAATAAACAACGATATCATCTGACTGGTTCGCGGCTCCCGCTCCTAGGATAGGGTCGGGGGTTGTGACAGAATGTGGTATCAGAGCCACTGGTTTAAGCCATCTAGGTGTTCTTTTAATACCTAAAACTTAAACCTTATGTTTGGAAATTAATGTGACAATTTATGTGTTATTCTGTGTGGATAAATATTAATATTTATATTATGATTTTTATGTTTTGGATTCATAGTATGAATGATCAATATGATTAAATGTACCTATCGTCTACCTAGGGAGATGTATTATAAAATATAACACACAGAGACTTATAGTAATGCAATTCCTTTAAAAACTTACGTAAAAATATTAAAAAAAAAAACTTGGCATGGACCCCAAGTTAGGTTACAGTAAACGAAATATATTATATATATCATACGGAACCTTATATATACACATTCAATGTGAAATTATATATTAGTAAATTTTGTCACCTAAATTCAAGTTGATGTCCACATATTAAAAACTTTGATATATAATTCCCAATGTATATTTCAAATTTTACATATTAATCACTATGGTATTACTATATATAACAATTCAAGTATGCTCTTCGCTATAGTAAATGCTAGCATTGGGTCACTTATCACTTATAAATTGGTCCATGTATTTTTTAAACTGGTAATATCAATATGTGAAGAGTATAATATGTTTATGTATTCTGCCTTCATTTCTTTTTGAATTATTTATCAAAAAGTTTCTATAAGGTTCAAATGAATATATCAATTTTATGAATCGTCATTAACTAATTATAGTTTCAAAAGAAGACATGAGCACTCAATTTGGAAATCTATCGTCAGATGGTGATTATTAATAAAGAATCCTTATAAAAAAAAGAACCAATAAAAAAAAGTTTTTTTTTCAAATATATTTAAGTAGAACCAAGTTGAAACTTTTCGATACTCCTTCAAATTGTTAACTTAACATTTAATAATGTTATAGTTAGTAAATTAAAATTTGACTTTTATATATATATATATATAGGATTAGGTTCAAGAGTGAACACTAGTGTAGCTTGCGAACAGAGTGAACTAATCCTGGCCATACACGTGTGTAGATCAATGGCCAAGATTTGATGTTGAAATACACTAGTGTATTTTACGATTTGATGATGAGATCCTGGCCATACATGTCTGTAAATCAATGGTCAGGATTTGTTCACTCAGTTCGCAAATACACTAGTGTTCACTCTAGAACCCCACCCTATATATATATATATATATATATATATATATATATATCAATCGCTAGCATATGTTATAGTTAGTAAATTAAAATTTGACTTTTAAATTATATATATATATATATATATATATATATATATCAATCGCTAGCATATGTTTGCTCCAGAGAAGTTGATACTTTTCCTACTTTGGCCATATAATTTCTTGCCTTTTCATTTTAGAAACATTATTTTTAGTAGTGGTGAAAAATGATTACTTCTACCTAGGATAAAAATTTGAAACAAATTAATATTTTATAGTCAAAATTGTAGACAAACGATTACATTTTTGCAAACATTTGTGTAAAATCTATTGCGTTCAATTTTTCTTCGACATACCGGCATAGATTTCAAAATAAATAAATAAATAAAAATAAAAACTAAAAGTTTTATTCTAAATAAAGTGTTTTCTTTTGTATTATAACTTATACAAGTGTTGAACGGATACCTTGACGAACCAAACCGATCTTGACTAAACAATATCGGTGTCGGTATTACCAGAACCGCTACCGGTATTTGTTTTTATCGTTTCTGACCGATGTAAGACACTTGCAGATACCTTTTTGAATACATTACGATTTTATTTTTTTAGTTTTCTCTTTCGAGTGTTATCGCAAGTATCGGTACCCTAACAATCCAAACTGATAACGATTGAATACCTGCCGCATAGCACGGTGAATTCCACTAGTTAAATTTAAAATATACATAGTACAATTTACTATTTATAATACCCCCTTATATAAATATTTACTATATATAAATAATCATGTCTTTATTCTCTATCATTTAGAATATTATATTTAATAATTTTATTTTATGATATATAAAAGAAGAGAAAAGATGGGTCTGATGGTCTGTACAATCGGTACGTATTAAAGAGATTAGATAATTAAAAGTAAAAGACACTACAGAATGAAAACATTTTTTTCTTACCCGACTTAAATCAATAATTTAGTATTTATTTATTTATTTATTTTCCTGGCACGTTAAATTTTCCTAAACATTCTAGTTATTGTTTCATTCTCAAGCTAAAATTAAAATGGATACCCCACATAAAAATAATTGACTCAAATATTTTTATTTAATACACTTATCATTTATATAGTTTATTTAAAGATCAAATTATAGTATGAATCTATACTATTATAAAAAGGAGAAGTGACGTACTAAATTGTAAATTTACATTACATACAACTTTCGAAGCAACATGTACAAATAAACAAAACACATTTGAAAAGGGTAAAGTAGTAAACAACACTAAATTTTAAGACACTAGAGGGAAAAAATAGTAAATTTATTGAACTCCTTCTTTGCAATCTAAAATTCAGTTCCATCTTTGCCCTTATTCAACCGAGAAGTTTGTATTGAAGTTTGATCTTTCACATTCCCTCACCTGCCCTTCAATTGAATGTTGCGACTCAATCGTCAGCCTTTAATTAGTCCCCTCAATCCACCTCATAAACAACGCATCTTCCTGTCATTCTGCCGATTTGGAATTTCAATTCCGCGTGAAGGAGAAGGCAGGTGATTCATTCAAATCCCCAGTTTCTTTCCGGTAACAAAATTCAACAAACAATCGGTCTAAATCTCAACAGAGGTTCAACAGGTCTAAATCTCTGAATAATCTAACACAATCATTTCTATTTATCATTTCATTATTGCTGATTGTCTATTCCTAATCGGAGTTTGTGAAAATTTTGTTTTCAGATCTTCAGCAGCATTGCAGATCTAGGGTTTTACTAGGGTTTCGGTTCCGATGACGACACCGTCTCATTTACCCGTAACCGCCGCTCAGGCACGTATATCTATATATATATAATATCTGTATATAAATTCACTACCAGTTGTTGAATGGTAAATGTTACTGACTTGTGTAACTTGATTAGACTCGATTTGAGTATTCAAGTTTAGTTTTTGAGTTTTGCTTTGCTTTCGCTATATTCATGATTCGGTTCATGGTTAGGGTTTTAGGATTTTAACTGGGAGTTCTGAACCTTGATTCATGATTCGGTTCATGATTTGCAGTTTTTGACGCTCGTCGTCGTGCTCACTGGTTAATTCAGGATCATGCCTTCTAAAAATTTGTAAGTTCAGGTCTATGAATTCAAGAGGGTTTTCATTTTAGGGCTTTTATTGAATTGGTTCTACTTTGTTGTGTTCGCCACTGATGTAATGTGTTTTGCTTTAAGTGGTCGCCATGCTTGCCGATTAATTCTGGTTTAGGAACAAAGTACTGGATGAAATAGTGCCAATGCGGGCATCATTGCCCAACAGGTGATCTCACTAACCGTTTCCATTCTAGACATATCATTTTTTAGTACATATACCCTGTCAAACTTTATTAAAAAAATGACAGAATACATAAACTACTTTGGGTACAAAATTTCTTTCAAGTATGCCACAAGTTTCATGACATTAAATTTTTTAGTTAACAGTAAATTATATAAATAATCTTTTTGGTATCTATATTTTCCTTTTAAGATGATATAAACTTTTACTAAGTTAGGGAGTCTTTATCTAGTATCCATGATTTTATTGTTAACATGACACGAATGAAGCTAATCTTATATGATGCATACTTGATCGAATGCTTGATGATGATGACTTTAGTATTATCAATTTCAGGGTGTCCCACCCCACCTCTGGAATCTGGATGTTAGAATAAAGTGGCCAAATGATCTTTACTTAAAGTGGGAGGAATTTTGTGTACATCAACACACACACACACACACACACACACACACATATATATCTAACAACTTTAATGTCAGTGCTGGTAAACTTCTCGCTCCTAACTGATAGTGTGAGCAACAGTTAACGACTCAAGTGCACTTTATTCAGCTTTCCATAGTGCGAGTCATGTGGGTAAACTAACTGCTTTAGAGATATGGCCATATGGGTACATCTGTTATAAACTGTGACAAGAAAATATTCCAATTAGCAAAATGTGATCTCTTACAAGTAGATGATCATGATTCTGGCTGAAAAGCTAATTAGACAACAGTACTAGAGGTGCCAATTTTGATCCATTTTAACTATAAATGGGTCTATTTGGGGGCGCTTTTAATCCCAAACAGGTCAAATAAAAAAAATCACCTAAAAAGGCATGTGGTTAAAGGGAAATGGGCCTATTTGGGGGCATGTTTTATCTCAAGTAGGTCAAATTAAAAATTAGCTAAAAAGGTTCCTGGTGAAATGGGTCAAGTGTATTTTTAGGCATACAATCTCCTAACACGCTTTTCCAAATATTAGTTTTTATTGTAATAATATGATAGCGTAATCATATATAAATTTGACACGTTAGTTAGCTAAAACAGGTCAAATTAAAATAAATTAATAGCTAAAAAGGTATGTGCTCAAATGGAAAATGAGCCAATTTTACAAGGCATAGTAACCTCCTAATACACTTAAAAAAAATAACTTATTATTGTAATAATATAATTGTGTAACCATATTTAACACGCTAATTATTATTGTGATACTATTATTTTTCCAATTACAGGAGTAGGCTTGAATGTTGACAATGATAAGCCAACAACATCCTTGAATGCAGCGCTGCAAAAGTTAACTTGTTGCTATCAACTACGGAGAGAAGACATCACTTCATCCTTCTTTAACAAATTCGAGTATCTCTTCCATATTTTAATTAACCACGGTTAGTTGTAATTTGAGTCAACCCTTTTTAAGTGGCATGTGTAAGTCATATGCTACTTATTTTAACAGATTTTGGTGATTCAGTAATGTGCAACAAAGTCAACCAGGATACATCTACAAAGGATAATGAATATTGCATTGGTAGGATTTTTACTGGAAAAGGTCCTGGTTTATACGTTTGGGTTGGTCATCTTTTAAAGGCCCAGTTCTGGTTTATTAGTCAGACTCAAAGGGACTGGGATTGGGCTGTTATAATTCGCCGTAAAGTGCTGAAATACAGGGATGTGCTGCTGTGTCTGGGATGTTAAGGGGGAATGCCCCCTTGATGGTGTAACTTTTTCATTGTGTGTTATATAGTTTGCCGGGCGATGCCTTTTATCAAAAAAAAATGTTTATATTAAAAACCAACTCCTTCCCCCTCATTATTCATCCTAGCCAATGACGCACCGTCATGTGGTGGCGTAGCACCCCTCTATTTTATTTTCCTTTTACATTTTTTGTGTTTTAGTTTTCCTTCCCTTAACAAGTACACTACATGCCAATACAGTAGTGATACTCCCGCAACACGTGGATGTATGGAATATTAGTTGTGGTTCGTAATGACATCATAATTGAATCTGATATCAATCGGGACACCCGCCGCAACGCGCGGGCATTCCCACTAGTATTATAATATCTTTAAACAAATTACTATTATTATTGTTTGAGATATATATGCATATACCTGTATTTACTTAATTATCCAATATATTTAAAATCAATTTTAGAAACGTCAAACTCAGTATTACCTACTATAATACTTCTTTGGATAAATATACAATAAATTAAGAGTTAAGTTTTAAACCAATATGGTTTAACCTACAAGTTAGAAATGAAATTGTTCCCATGAGTCAAGAAAGTTATATTTTGATTAATTTATTTCTTTATCCATCCAAGATATTATATTCAATAAATTTAACAGAAGTTTATTTCAATATACTATTCCTATTTTTATTATAAAAGGGTAAATAAAGTAATGGGAATAAGCTCGATGATTGGTACCATCGGCTATATAGTTGTATTTTTATAAATTAAAAATATTACAAAATAATTTAGTATTATATATATATGTGTGTGTATATATATATTACATAAGTTTAAATATTAAACTAGAGACTTGAAAATTTCGTTATGTTTCTAAATAATAAATATACACATGTATATACATAATAGAATCTCTTGATGGTAACACAATATAATAATCAAATATCTTCTGAAGATAAACATAAGAGAAAATAGCACTGGTAATTCTTATAAAGACATGAAGTCATTATATGAATAAATCATGAAACCTATTATGTTTTAAAATGCCATCTGTCTGAATAAAATATTCATTGCGACAGAATCTAACAATATATAAGCATAAATAAAGTTAACTGTAAGCATACTCATCATATTGAACCTAGCCATAATATTAATGGAGACAATGATATTTTTGTCAAAACTCCATTTTTTTTTCAAACAAAAGAAAGCCACAACCATAATGATACCTATGCTTAAACACAAGAGCTAGGGTATTGATATATACCGATAACACTCAGGATAGTATTTAGACTTGAACCTAAGAAAAATGCCTTAGTATAACACTCAGGATAGTATTTAGACTTGTATAGATAAAGTGTGATGGGTATTGGTATGCCGTGAGGATAATGACTAGAACATTGCAAGTATGATAAATAAGCGATAACACCTGGCCACTGTTATTTCTTGTTTATTAGTACTACTCGGTTCTAGAATATGATCCATCATGAGAATACTAATTTCTATGTTTCTTGATATAAGCCATAATAAATGATGCACTTTTAATCATGACATGAGAGAAATTCTATCTAAGGGAAATACAATGATAACTACCTCTCCAGCAAAACTGGGTATGGTGTAGTAGACTCTCCAGCTTGTCTGGGTAAGATGGGGATACCTCTCCGGCGAGAAAGATGGGGTATATGATATGTTAATGGAATTCCCTAATTAGTACCATGACCTGATGTCTGATCTGTTTTTGGAAATATGAATCTGTTAAAAACATTGACCTTATTAACAGTGTGTATATTACAAGTATGTGAAATATATGATTATATAGATGTGTATATGTATAAGGAAATCCAAAGATCATAATAATTGATAATTAGGGATAAATCACAAGCAGGTGTGTCAATGATAATTTTAGATTTTTTTATCAGGAATCTCTCGTATACGTCTATAATTCCGATATCAAACACTGTTTCGTTTGATCATCCGTCTCGTAACTCATGCAACAAGATGAACGACGAGAATCCTTTAAATTGAGACCCTATCAAAAGTATAAAGAATTCCCATTGCGTTACCTTCGACTATTGACGCATTAGGAAAAATTTAACTAAAATTTCTGCTAAGACACAACATCTAAAAACTTACGCTAATAATTGTACTTTTACTTTCATTAACAACTCTTGAAAAGATAAGAGTCTCGAAACATAAAAGATAGTTCTGGTCAAAGTAAAGTAAAATTCAAAGCAAGGACCATAATATACTTAGGAACTAGGATCAGTGACGAACTAAAAGTATTCCTCTATATTTTAGTAAATCTCGAGGACGAGATTTAAAACAAGGTGGGGAGGATGTAACATTCCCAAAATTTTTAAATTTAAAATAAAGTTATTACACGAATGGATCATGGGTAAGTTGACCAATAGAAATATAAAGTATTTTGGCGAACGTAGGAACCGTTTAATAGTTAAAATAATAAAAATACATTATATTTGAACCTACTCCGTTTTTAATGAAACTTGGTTCAAAATGTAGATACAAATATTCTCGTTCTAATGACATATTCCTTGTGTTATAAAACGTCATATTTTAGAAGTTATAAGCGCCAAATAAGTGAAGCAGTTAAATTAATTATAATATATATATAAATATATTAAATAAACTAATAATATAACAATAATTAAAAAACTAACATTTGAAATGCATACGTGGAATTGAAAGAATTTAATGAAGCTTGTACGTGGCTCCATTTCGAAGAAGCAGCCAATGTTGCGTAAATTTTAAGCTCACCCAATTCTAGTATAAATAGAACATACCTTCAACCATTCTAATTGTTCAGCCTCTATCTTTTCTCCCGAACTCGCTCTAATTCTATAATATATATTTTCTTAGTATTACACCCCTATAATAATAATAAAACCCTGTCCCGTTTTAAGTGTGGTAACCTCTGATCACTGATACCCTGTCTGATTGATTTAGGGCCCCGTAACAAATGACAAGGCTCAGCCTGACTAAGTTTGTTGTAGGGATAAGGTTGAATTAGGTTACTATACTTAACACGAGTGCATTATATATTTTATTAAATAATTTAGGAGTTATACCCAGGATATAACAACCCTCCTAAAATATTTTAGACACCCCTAAATACACCCCGAATACGAAAAATAGCCCCGAAATACCTTTAATTCTATAAAAATAAAATAAAACAAGTTTTGGTAGTCGCTCGCGGGCCGCGAAGACTTAGTCTTCGGGCTACGCGGGGCGCGACAGCCCAACACTAGGCGAGCACCTGGTGCTGCCACGTGTCCCTACACGCGTCGACACCCCACGACGACTCAGCAACCCTTGCCGCCTTTTCTGGCCCTCGCGGGCCGTGTAACCTTCCTCCTCATCCGTCGCGGGGCGCGACAAACCTCCTGATCAGCCCTATAAATTGGATCGAACGACCTTCAGTTTCGTTGTTCAAATCTCAAATCTCTCTCTCAATTTCTATAGTGTAGAAGTAATACCCGGGCATAATACCCCCTAATTAGCGAAGCTCTTCCTCGTTGTAAGTACATTAACCCCCGGTTACGTATTAGATACGCTGCCCGATTGATCCAGTGTTCCGTAACAGCTGTCGAGGTTCTGCCCGATGTAGTCGTTGGAATGCCTTCTCGGGGAGGGTATTACTAATGTAAATATTAAGGGTTATTATACTAACATGTGTGCATTTGTGTAAATTATAGATAATCACCATGAAATCCTTACAGAAAACCTAAGATAGCAATGTGAGTAATCTCCTTTTTGTAAATTGTTTTACAAAACCTTAAATGCTTTACAATATGATTAAGCAGTGATTGAGTCTTTATAATTCTTCAATTATTGCCGGTATGTTGGGGTTTTGTATACAAAATGTGGAACACGTTACCATTGGACAAAGAGTTAGCCAATGGGTAATATGACCCACCAGTCAGGATTGACAGTACTGAATGAGTAATTGTATAGACATAAACATTGTAATCGCTCTCAATACTGTGAAATGATAAAACCTGTTCTGATTAAACTGGGATTCAGTCACAAGTATTTCCCGCTGACAAAAATATTTTAAACACGTTTCAGGTAACAAAATGTGAAAGCCAAACAAAAGCCAGCTGGAGAGCACTGAAGGCTTAGAAAAGTGGCTATAAAAGTTACCTAAATGAAAAGGAGAATTTGTTTTCAATAATTAGGGTTTATCCCTATAAATGTATTGTAAAGAAAACTTGGGTTTATCCCATTTATCTATTTTAAACATTTTGGTGTTTAACTCTGATAAAAATATTTCCTAACTACGGTCCTGATGAAAATTTCCGTTGCCAAATTAATAAACACCGATATCATCTGACTGGTTCGTGGCTCCCGCTCCTAGGATAGGGTCGGGGGTTGTGACACCTGAGTCCCTCATTCTCTTTCCTCAGATCATCAACCCGTTGTAACATGCCAACACCCCTGAAAAGCCCATCACAGAGTGACATGCTGTACTTATCGTCAAAGAGATCATCCCTCAAAGCAGAGTTCATAAACCTATGGGAGGGAGGAACAACATGACTCAAGAAGTCCCAGGCGGTTTCAGGAGTCCCCACCACCGAAGATTGAGTAATTTTCCACTTAGGAACATAGGGGAACGGTAGGGCATCGACAAACAGGGGAGCCAAGGGGAATCGAGAAGCAAAACCCTCAAATTGAGAGGGTTTGCTGGTTCCGGTTGCATGATGAGGAGAGATCTAAGCCGGAGTAATACGAGCAACGCTTACTTCGGGAGTCTTGTCTCAAACACGAGAAGAGGAGGGGGCAGTAGGGATCTCTATCGGAGCATGAGAGCTTCCCTGATCAGACAAAGAAAGGAAAAAGAACATCAGAAATCTGCCAAAACAAAGCAAATATAAGACAACAGATAAACAGCGGGCTCACTAACAAAGGCTCCCTCACAAAGCTGGAGGATCGCAGATGCTTAGACAAAGAGCCTTTAACACTGGTAGGAGGAAGCTCAGAAACAACTTTTGCCACAGGAGGGGCCCTCTGACCACTAGCGCTCCAGAGTCTCAGCCGGATGCCACATGGGGCAGGGACTTGTTTGGAAGTAACAACCTTCCGCTTGAGAGCCAGACGGCTCTCCAGGTCTTCCTTGTTATCATGGCTAGAGTCCTTCACTTGAAGAGACTCAGGGGAGCTTTCCTCTCCATCAGAAGAAGCCCCCTCATCTCCTTCCATAGCAACAGAGGCCCCTGTCTGAATGGACCCTCCGGTAACCCTTATATCAACATTCCGGTTCAGACCCGGTTCAACCTTATCATCAACCACAAACTTAACATCTCTGGAATCTCCTTGAACCAGTCCCCATAGAGTCATCTCTTCACAAAAACGCTAAAGATGACTACACAATAAAGGTAGATACAGCAAATCAAAAACAAAAAAGTACCTTTCTTGCCAAAGAGGGCCTTGGGTCGGACCGAGTAGAAGGGGCTCAGTCCCCCCATGGCAAGGATCCCTTCAGAAAAAGTAAAGGCCCTCGTCGGATTCTCGTACATACGCTTCCATTGTACGATTTCATCGGCAGATAAGATAGGAACATTATCTTCAATAGCAGCCTTGGGATCCCTCAGCGGTGGAGACTCCGGTATCATAGCAGCAGAAACAAATATAAACCTGCTCTTCCATTCTTTAGGGTAAGTGGAGGTCGGCATGAAGGAATAACAGGGCTGAGATACACTGTCCTTCCGTTTGGTGAAGGTGAACCAATCCCCGTCTGAAATTAACTTGTAAAACATGTAAAACAAGGGAATTGACGGCTCACCGGAAACCGCCACACAGGATAACTCAAAATGTACCACCCTCATAAACCCTAGAGGGTGCAATTGGGAGAAATGAACTCCGAAATGACGTAACAAATCTATCTTGAAGGAATAAAGGGGATACCGGACACCACAGGAAGAGAACGCTAAAGTGTAAAGAACAATCCGATCTGGTGTGCATTCGGCCGATTCATCAGGGCCTGGTAAAGAAGGATAAAAATGCTCGGGAATCTTATAGGTCTCAACGAAGGACTCCAAATCCTTCGCTGTCAGAACGGACCGAATCATGGAGCGACCGGTACGACTCATGATCAGGAAAAACAATGATCGAAAAAGTGTAATGGAAGAAAGAAAAGGGAAGCAGTGATGGAAGTTAAAGAAAAATTCAAAAGGCAAAGAGGGTATTTAAAGAAGGTAACTGACAAGCAAGGGGAAAACCGTAACATCACCCTCATTTCAAATTAAAACCACCCTGCACGTGTTCTAAGGAGATTAAACCCCAACCGTCGATTCTCGGCGATTAATGACCCTCGAAAAAGAAAAAAAGGGGCACACAATGATTAGCTGAGGGTGGGTCCACATTCCTAGCCCAAGTAGACCATCCCCATTAATAGTTATGACTCAGCCTCGGATCATGAGATGTGAATCTCATAACCAGGGACTAAAGACGACTTGACGACGGGCCAATAGGGTGCCCCATTTACCCGTCTTGGGCTACCGTCATGAAGGCCCAATAGATAGGGCCCAAAAGCGGTGATACTTGCCCACTAAGGTTTCTCTTATATAAAAATGAGCGGGAAGGAAAGGATCAGAGAACACAGGGTGCATTTAATGCATGACATAAAGAGGATCTTTGGCTGGCATCGTACTTCTAAGTAGGAATCATTAAATGAGAAGATAATCCTACCGTGTCTGACCCCCCAAACACCGACAGAATCCGTTCGATCATCTCGGTGTGATCCCATTAGAGAGATAAGGGCTTCCGGCTATATAAGGAAGGTATGGGATAATCTTAAAGGTAGGTCCAAGGTATCACACTAAATACTCTCTCATTTATTCCGACCATAATTCCTCTACATTAAATACACACACATATTTACTAGATTCACACCATAGGGAAATATTCCGGTGATCACACTCATCGGAATAAGCTTCTCATACTCTCCGGTAAGTTTACTTATTCTCACACCAGAGCTTGGTCACAGATCCCCCCCCCTGGGTCCCTCCGTGACGAGGCTAATAGTTTACTTTTTTGTAGCAACGAAGGCTGGGATATTCTGACGTCAGCGAAGACCCTTTGAACGTCATCAGGGATTTGGGTATTCGACAATGAGTGTATAGCTTTTCTTTTTGAACGATAAGATTCTATATTTTACATAATGGGTCAACAGTAAAAACCCAACAAAGTATTAAAACATAAATTGTAACGATCATTGGAGTATTAGACCATGTTCGAATCAGCATATAACTAACCATAAATATTAAGTAATGTATATAATCAGAATCCGTTACACGTGTACATATATACAGCTTGAATGATTTCGTACAAACATATAATATGCGTCAAGTCGTTTTGTTTTATAAAAGCTTTAAAAACATGTATCTCAGTTTTGTAAAAGATCAAATGTATTCACTTGTTTCATATTTTGGGAGTTCTGGAGTTTCATGTCTAGAGTTCGTGGTACACTCTTTATAGGAATGCACCTATAATCATATATATTTCTTAGCTTGCTAAATCCTTGTAAATCTCAAATTTTGGTTTACGGACTTAACTTATCAGTTTAGTTTCCATTTCGGGGTTTTGATGTCATTGAAGTCATGCAAAAACCGTTGAGTTCATCCTAAAACCTAGTCAACCTAGGTGGCTCGGGTAAGTTAGGTATTGTATTAACGAGGAGGATGCAATCAGTATCACACATTTTGTTTGATTTTGACAAGTAACACTTAAAACTTAAAGATTGCTTGATTGAGTTTACACTAAAATTGAATTCGTCATGAAAGACAAGCAAACTCAGAGAAACAAGTTTTTTTTTGGAATAGTGAATTTCATTACCAACAGCAACCGCATTAGCCCAAAACGAGACTAGGCGCCTAAACAAAACCTTACATTAGATTAAAAGAACACCAATCGGCTCAAGACAAAGACTTACATTTAGACCTATGCTTGAACCATAAGAAACTAAATGATCTAATATTTACAATGATTTCTTCAGTTTTAGCCTCCTTTTGTTTAAACTTCATCTCGTTCCTAGCCTTCTAAATACTTCAACTAGCCACAATAATAATACCTTAAAGTGCATATTTTTTTATTGGGGCTAAGGTTCACACGGTTGTGAAACTCCATAAAATCAAGGATAGAGAAACCAAAAATGGGTGGCACTCTGCACCAGTTTGCCAAAAAAAAAACCACACCACATTAGCAACTCCACATCCGATCAAAAGATGTTCCACATTTTCGTCGTCTGTTCCACAAAGAATACACGCGCTACAGTCCACTTGAATGTTCCGTCTTCTAAGAGCGTCCAAAGTAGGTAAATGATTCATTTCCACTCTCCACATAAAGATGGCACTTAGACCATTTCATCACGTAATTGTTTGAGACCTCCAAGTCTTCATACATCTGACCCCTAACTGAAGCCAAAGAGAAGATACCGGATTTGTCTCCCAACCATTTCCACGAGTCTTCATTTCCGTTTTCTTGCGAGGATCAAAGGATACCAAAAAGATTTTCCCATTCTTCTCTTTCTTCATTTGACCACGGTTCCCGAGACCAATCCCATGACCACTCAATTAAGCGATCACTGTCAAACCCTCAAATTCCACATGAGGAGTATTACCGTGAGGCGTGTGACTGACCACGATCATGCCACCAATCATATTGAACAATTATAAGATAAACAAAACCAATCACCACCAATACGATCAGTGACTAAGTATTCAAAAGTCCAAAACAATGTCTAAGTTAACAGCGGAAGCAAAAAGTTTAAATTCCAAACAATTGTTTAAAAACCATAATTGTTTATTAAGAACCCAACAAACAATTCTTCGCAACAACGACACTCCTCCAGTGCAAGCTCCTGCGTTGTACCTAACGACCTGCAAAGCATGCATTAATGTGTCAACATAAAGTTGGCGAGTTCACCGTTTTTCAATGTTGTTTCAAAAACATTGGTTGTTAAATTACTCATTTTATAAAACATGTCATGGGGAGCTACCCCATCTTTAAGCTACTAAACTGTGGGGTATCGAAACTTGACTGTTTAAGTTGTTTGTACCCTAGGTCAATGTCTATCATCATTGACCAGTTTCCCAAGCATAAAAGTTCACACCCGTCCTCCCAGGCACGGTGTGAAGTTTGTTAAACCTAATATCGCTATCAACTAATATCCTGTTCGCCAGGCCCTGGCGATCAGTCGGTATAATGTGTGGTGACTTTCAGATATAGTTCGTTTAGTCAGCTAAAGACATGCATTACAAATAGCATTTAATAGTATTCCAAACCAGGAATACTAGGCAATCCCAAACCAGGGAAAGTGAGGTTAACAATGTTCCACATTATGAATACTAGGCAATCCCAAACCAAGGAAAGTGAGGTTAACAACCACTAGGAATACATGCTTTTAGTAAAAGTGTTAACTCATCTTTGCTTAGCTCGGAAGATTAAATTACTTGAGTTAATATGGACAACCACGTCCTATTATGGTTACCAATATTTATTAGATTTGTGTACAAATAATTCACATATATCCTACACGTGTCTAACAGGTTGCATGCAAGCAAAATCATCACATAGCACATAAATTGTGCGAGTCAAACATTGATCCATAACCAGGCCCAAATACGTAGAATGTGAGTGTGCGGCCCTACATAGGCGCGACCCACTATAGGTGTGCGACATCCTTATTAGTGTGCGGTCATGCAGTATATGGTTGTACAATATGCATTTCAGGTGTGTACAATGCAGGATGTGCGGCACTATAGTGTGCGGTCCAAGGTGCACGGTTGGACAGTTTACGGGGTGTGAGGTGTGCGACATGCAAGTGTGTGGGGGTGGGGGTGTGTGGCATCAGCTAAACCCTGTCGTAAACTACGGTGCTCAACCGTAGTCTACGGTTCAGTCTCTCTGGTCAAACTCATAACCACCAAAGTTCACACGAGCATAACTAACATTTTTAGAATTCACCACTTTACATTAATTTATATGAACCCTAGATCATCAATTAATCATTACTAACACACCAAATCAGATTTATGAACACAAATCATCAAACACTATCATCATGCAAATCACAGTTTTCATATATCATCATACAATCATCAAATTCTTGTGCATAACCCTAGATCTTCATATAATCATCAAGATCAATCATTATAAATCAGATCCAGCATTCCGTTATCATAAGATACCTAAATAACAAACATCGTTCATGCGATTAACCCTATTTCGTAACACGACCTCATGAAATCAAAATCACGATAACATAACTGTTAGCAACCCTAGATCATACTCATTCTTTCAAACAGTAAGTAATCAACATCACATAAGAATTCAACCAATTATATCAAAGAAAACTCAATAAAAAACCATGATAAACACACTAACCTAGATATGGAACGCAAGAGAGAGTGCTAGAGTCGAAAAAGATGGAGCTTCGAAGAGGGGAGAACTGCCGTCAATGATTGAGAGAACTAGGGTTTGTATTTTAGTGTGTGTTGCAATATTATGGGTACCGCACACACATAAACGCGTGTGTATGCGGCCCAATTAGGTGAGTTAGGTTGAGTTCGGGCATAGAGGATTTGGGCCGAGAACAAACAAAGTGGAAGAACTGTGCGGCCTCTAGCGGGGTGTGCGACCCCGAGCACTAGTGTGCGGCTGAACTTAATAACCTAAACACTTAATATATAACAAACTTACAATTATTTAATTATAACAATCAAGCATAATCAATCACGTTTAACCAGTCTAACATAGCATACACCCAATTACAACGTATAGTGGAACGTGAAGGAAAATGATACGAAGTTAAAGGTCACGGGATTAGACGATGCTAACCTCGAAAGTGCGGGTTGTCACATTATCCCCAAGTTTAAAGAAATTTCATTCCGAAATTTAGCATGCAGTCACTAAAGAAGCTAGTGTTGTTGAACACTTTTGCGGGGTGTCACATTATCCCCATGTTGATTTGGAATTTCATCCTGAAATTCAGTAGTAGCTTCAGCACTGGATACATTGTTCTTAAACAACTAAGGATACTTGTGTGTCATCTGTTCTTCTCGTTCCCAAGTAAACTGAGAGGCCCCAAAATCGGGAACCCGACTCGTTGGTAATACGATAAGCAAACATAGTTCTAGACCAAAATGTCACCAGTACGCAGCAGAATAAATAAATAAAGTACGAACAAACTTCAAAGTACTAAAACAACCAAAGTTTGTTAATTGTTTAAAACATGGGAAATGCCAAAACATTTAAAAGATGTCGAGTAACCGCTGCCAATACCCAAGAGCCGCCAACATTCAAACCTTCTTCTTACCTGAAATACATGCTAAAAACGTCGACTACACTGAGTGAGCTCTATAGTAATAAGTTTTTTTTAACACTTTAGTTCAAAATATTCGAACTCATTCCGGTTCTAATAAAGTAGTTCGCAAATCGTCATTTCATTCTTAAAATCATAGTTTGGCATAAGTACAGTGACTACATGCCCAGGTCACATAATGCAACCTAACATAACCGTTGTAACCCCAAAGGTCACAACAACATATCGCATTATCCGTCGTCACCCCGAAGGTCACAACAACATCCCGCATAATCCGTCGCCACCCTGAAGGTAACGACAATTGGGTCACATCGACTCCACCACTTGGATTGATGTTTCCCATCCCGCATAACCGTTGCCACCCCGAAAGCAACGACCAAGGACTCAAGGCCCTCAAATAAATAAATAGATAAAATAATACATGTAGGCAAACAATTATTTAAAATCAAGCTCTAGTACCAAACTCACGTATGCCTACTAAATTTAAAATCAGTTAAGCATGTATCTCCGCCCAAAACAAATAAATCATGAAAAGATGGGCAATAGAACTCACCTTAATAAAGTGCACGAGTTAACGAAGCTAGTAAACTGTAGAGAAGAACAAACCCTCTAACGAGCTCAACGACCTGTAGGAATTAGGTTCACCTTTTGTAAAATATAATTACAAAATATATAATAATGAGACTCTCGTTATTCGTAGGAAATATCATAGTACAATACCGGTTGCAATGACTAAGTAAAAAGAATATAAATTATAATTATATATACCAATCTTGATTCAAGCCGCATCTCGGGTGGGTCCTTCACGCGCACTTGATAGCATCCTAGACTCGAGTATTCATCATCTTGAGTCTTGAAAAATACTCATTGACTGCAACAAAGAGCACACTAAAACGTTGACGATTTTGGTTGAGGCACGTGTTCAACACGCTTCCCTTAAAACAGATTTCGCGCCTCTTCTAAAGACAACGCGTCTGTCTCCCAGGGTACAACAGCTGAAGCAGTCTGTACTGCCGGAGATGGCTCACGGGCCCAAGGTTACATCCGGTAATTGTAGTGTTTGAACTCATGTGGTGGAAAACAAGTAGAGAGTACTCATCTCTCTAGTTGGTCTTGAAGTGTTCATCCTCCTTCTAGTATTCTTCATGTATCAAGCAATACCATATGCTTGTTTTTTCACAAAAGAAGCACATAGCCTACTATTTGTACAAGACTTAAGGATTAGTGAAATGTTCCACTTAATTAGAAACTTAAAAACTCTAATAAAACTAATTAAATGTCATTAAGAAGCTCTACTCAAGAGTTTCTCTTTTATTTACCACATGAAGATTCTAATTAATATTTATAATTTCATTAAATTATAAATATATTAAATATCCATTCACCAAATTTCCAACAATCCCCCACATGAATGGAGATCGTTCAAAACACTTAAAATTTCCAATGTAACCTCGACAGTTGAGTTTTGCATACAATAGGCAGGTTTTGCCCTTTGAACCTTCGCTCATGAAATGCACTTAGCCCACTAGCTCCGAGTAGATCTCCATGTCTTTGAACTCGTCTGCCGTTTGTGTAGATGACAATACACTTCAGACAAGACTCTCCCTAGCCGGGTCATCTCCTCACAGTCGTGTCCAATAATGGTCGTGGAACACTTTCCTGGTTCTGCGAGAGCTCTAGGAATTGTGCCCCCAATTCCATTCGAAGCGACCCCACTTCTCTCTAACATAGGTGATTCTCCTTAGATCATTAAAAGCATTGTGGTTATCGTGATTTATCCAAATCATTTACCACATATTATGCTTAGCCTCACTCTTTGTCACTGAATATCATAGAAATAGACTAGGACGTATTTAAACACCCTTTTATACTTTGGGGGTATGTATAAACATATATACTAGCTTATGCATATCATTTATGCCCCCATAGTGACCACCTATAGGCATATGAGTTAGTTGTCCTATTGAACTTAGATCTTGGGATCTCTAGTAAACTAAGTTAGGTGTCCTTCACATACCTTTTTTCCATGGGCTTCAGTCTCATTCCACAACTTGATCTCTAATAAACCCTCAGGTTGTTGGATCCATAACATTAACAAATAACTTTGCGTATTTGAGATCTGTTGTCATGATGTGTTCTTAACTCGTAAGTTAATTTTGCCTATTGTCAACTTCTAAGACTATAACCTCAGTGGCCATCTGAATCTGGTTATAATATATGTCTTTGTAAGATACACATATCGTTTAAGGCAAACACATCTCCATTATGCACCTCGATGTAACACCTCGCAAATTTCGGGTTTAATATTAAAACGACACGTGTCATGTAAGACAAAAACGCGTTGGAAACCCGGATTTAATAAAGATGTTTCGGTAGGATTTAAAGTGGCGTCATGTTAAATCGTTACCTCTGAACGACCTCAATTATAATTCCCAAGACCCGATATAATAATTACTACGCGTCTTTTATGCCCTCAATTATGAGAATTATTGTAAATAAAGGAATTGCAAAAGTATGATGTGATCCCATGATGAAATGAATGATAAACCGTCATTTACGGCTCTTGTATATGCATTCAATTGAAACAAGACATCATGGTAGGGTATGTAACAGTTAAAGATCCTTATTAGAGGCCCCATATTGCCAAAAATAAGTCCACAAGTCGTTTATACCGGCTGCCCTTTCAAACCTTCAACAAACAACAAAAATTCGGATCAGCAAGGGCGTCGCGTAGCGCGACGGACCCTCGCGCTACGCGAGGGTGTGCCCAGCGACAGCTGACCTGCTGTTGGCTGTTGTGTGCGATTGTTACCCTCTAGGCCGGTTTTTCTTGCACATGCATGTCCCCTAGACATCCCTACACACTACTTACAAGTGTTGATCAATTGTGGATGGCCCTAGACTTGGTTGTCACTTTGTTGTGGTGTTTGGAACTAGTATATAAAGAAACCATTCATTCACAAACTTTCCACACATCATTTGCAAACAATCTGATCATCTAAGGAACATTCAAGCTGATCAAGAGCCTTCCTAAGCAACCATAAATCAGTTTGTAAGTCTCTAATCCCTTCTCAATTAATTCTAGCTTCATTATTAGCTTAAAAGTCAATATATCGCGCTTAACGTTTGACTTCGTGAATTTGTATCGATAGCTCAGTCGTAACCCGAATTAAGAGTACCTTTAGATAGGTAATAATATGGGTATTAAACCCTTATAAGGGCTTGGATCAATTCCGGACCTAACTAGGTCATTTGTCGAGTCAAAGGTTGACCCAAAAAGTCAACAGAAGTGAAAAATATGATTTAATGCACGAAATGCAATCCGAGAGGCGTGTAACCTGTTTTAATCTTAATATAACTTGGTAATAAGTATAAAAACTTGTTTACGCTTGTCCGACTCGACAAATTTCTGTTTAAACCCGGTTCGGAACCGAAAGGCGCAAAACCTTGACTTTTGCTTTGACTTCGGTTCTGACCCGTTTTAGTTTGAATTAGACATGCCTTAAAGTCTCATTAGGGTTGGGTTACATGCTAGTATAAGTCTCTGTACTTGTTTCATTGATTATCCGATGCATGCACACGTTTCCGTTAATCGCTTAAATTGGACCATAACGCCCTTATGACCTTACAACGAGAATTTTGAAAATGTGGAAGTACAATAATCTTAGTTACTGATTAATTAACATGTACGTAAATTTTCACGTCAATCGGAGGTCTAGATTAGGAGATATGCGCATTAGCGTAAATAATAAGCTTTTTATTAATTAAACGGCGCGATTAACGCATAGCCTATCTAAACCCGATTTTCGGTACCAAAACTTTTACCCACTGATGTTAAATAATATTTTGGGATTTTTGAAGATTTTTAATTATTTTTAAACTGATCTTAAGCTAGGCTTATCGCATTGATTCGGTTAATACCGAATATGCCCTTTTAGGCCATAAAACGAGTTTTACAAATCCGTTTGATACCAATCCAATTGCCACTGATTTTAAATAATAAATAGAGTGTTTTGAGCCTGTTTTACTGATCAGAAAACTCAGAACCATATTTTAAACCGTACGTCGCTTAAAACGGCTTTATACGCGTATTAAACGCGTAGTTTGGGTCTAGAACCATTTTATCACAAAAGACTTTATACCAACTATTGATACCTGTTAAAATAAATAATTTTTCTGATTAAACCAGACCCGTATCACAGAGGTATTATAAATCCCTTTTATAACCTTCAAAATGACCGAAATACCCCTACGGGGCATAATTAAGGATTAAACTCGTTATGGGCATTATGGAAGATATCATGATGATATCACAACATATTTAAAGCGTATTAACTTAGGAAACCTGTTCGCGACCCTTTCGGTTACCCGTTATGCATTATACGCGTTCGGTTCGGTTTATGTAACTAGTTTGCATAAACTAGCCGAAACGGGTCAAACGATATCATTTTTATCTCAAAATCCAGAATGTGAATAGTAAACCCATATTAAACAAGTCCTCAACTTGTCGGGTCTAAATCACATTCTATCCGGTCTTCGCTTAATCGTGCGTACGAACCGTATCATTAAAACTGACCGGTCTAAGCTTAAGCTTAATCAAAGGCCCGTTAGTATTCTAATAGGTTATATTAAACCTTCGTTCCAGATTAGGGGAACCAGTAAAAGCTATCTGCAATTTATTCGATTAAGGAGTTATACTTGCAAAGGTAAATACTTTTAACTTATTTTCCCTATACGGGCTTGGGGTACGGTATATAAAATACCGCTTGGTCGGGACGTTGAATCTTTGATTGAATGTATGATAATGAAAGTATTGAGACGTCTCGTTTAACATTGTTTTGTTTACTTAAAGCCTTTGGGGGGTTAATGACCGTTGTCCCGGATATCCCTGGCATCATTCTACGAATGGCCACGACCTCAGCACCCGGCGTAGGCGTACGCCGTTGGTGTCTCATAATTATAGTGGTGTGTCGATTAATCTTTAACCCGGCTCGATCCGGGCTACTGAACGCATAAGGAACATGTAAATCCATACAAGTATTATATATTTAAATAATTATCCCAAGTTATAAAATATTATTTGTGCCTTGTGCCTTAAATGCATTTTCTTAAACTCTTTTCAAAATGAGTCGGTTGATTGTATTTACCAGTGTAAACTGACGTATTTTCTTAAAAGGTTAAGTGCAGGTACTACGCGAAATAGGCTGGCATGTCTCCTAGCATCCACATTAAGTCTCGCCAGCTTGGATGTCATAAACTGTTGAACATTTGTTTCCTTTTTATTTGGATCTACCTGTGGATTATATTCGACTAATTGTAATACTTAATATTACAATATCAGTTGGTTGAATTAAATCTATACTTTGCTTCCGCTGTGCATTTAAATATTGTGTTGTTTGACTATTATGTTGCCAACCACGTCACGATACTCCCCTACCGGGCCCACCGGTGACACGTGGAAATTCGGGGTGTGACAGGTTGGTATCAGAGCCGTAAATGAGTGAATTAAACACTAGTCTTTTGTGATTAATCTCAGTTACACAATTGCACATATCTAAACTTTTGAGTCTAGACTTATAACATAGGACAAATTCCACCTTATTCGGTTTTTTTTGTTTTGTCCTTTAAACTTTATATTTTGTTATTGTTATCTTATGTTTTATTGACAGGAATAACAAGGATGCCTCCAAGATTTTTGCGTACGCGAGGGCGTGGAAAGGGGCCGGTAGCCGCCCCCAACGATCACGAAGCAGGACCTTCGAATACATGAGGTCCTATCCCCGCCGAGAGTGACGGTACCCGGCGGAACCAGAGAGGTCTCTTTCAACCGGCAAGACGGTCGGTTTCGAACAGCTCGACGACTCCCGCTCAAGACTCCTACGGGCCACAATCAGAAAATGAGCCTAGAGACTCACACCATTCGCCCATACCGTTACAACGATCTATGTCGCACCGCCCTTTTGGAGACCCCACTCCATTCTTTCAAGGCCAGTTTAACCCGGCGAATTATATACAAGAACCAATGGGTTTTAACCCATTGGGACCGGAGGACCATTTTTCTGGAGGAAATGATATGGACGAGGAAGATGACCCCGTAGAACCCGCATCAGGAACTCCCAACCATCCCATCGAGGTCTCGGATAGTTCCATTTACCACGGACCACCCTATAATGGTCCAGATAGCTTCCAGGCTATCTTTACTCGGCACGAATGGTATTATACACCTTCTCACCATTCGTCGCCGCATGAGCAGCATCAGCCTCACTATTCGTCGCCGCATGAGCAGCATCAGCCTCACTATTCGTCGCCGCATGAGCAGCATCAGCCTCACTATTCTTCGCCGCATGAGCAACAGCAGCAGCATCATCAAGATTCCTCTGGGAATCACCAGTTTGTGGCAGTTACGCCACCGCCGCCACCGCCACCAGTTCAACCGGCGCCTCCGCAACCGCAAAGACGTATGAGAACCGGACCCCGGATGACCACACGAAGAGAAGAGTTTCATTTCAGCTCTCCTCTACAATCAAGTGGCAGAAATTATCAGCCGGATCAAGAAGATCCACAGTTAGGTGGACCATCAAACCTCGTCGCGCAGCAACCGCCACCAATAGGTTTTGATAACCAGATACCGGCATACATGGGTCCTTCGATGTACAACCCGTTTGAGCCACCGACTCACACTAACCTCGGTTACGCTGAAGCCGACCCGTATTTGGTAGCAGCTAATTACAAAGCCCTTAACCAGGAGGGACCGTATGGAGGTCCTTGGGGAGTAGGCTACCCAGCACAATGATACCAGATGCCTACACAACCCCCGTACTACCAACAACCCCCGCCGTCTCTGCAGATGTCGCCACCACCGCATCAGGAGATCCTACAAAGTATTAGGGAGGTGCGGCATGAGGCACGGGAAGACCGAAGGCGTAACCAGGGGATGTTCAAGACCTTGACGAACTTAATCAAGGGAAAGAGCAAGAAGGATCAGTAAATCCTTTATGTGTGTATGTCTACTTTAAAATTAAGTCCCTGCGTGGACATTTATGTGTGTATGTAGTCCCTGCGTGGACATTTATCTTTGTACCTAGTCCCTGCGTGGACATCTATTTAAGTAATCAGTCCCTGCGAGGACTTGTGTTTTAAATGTAACCCCTGCGCGGGTAAATACTTGTTTGACCCCTACGTGGGAAATGGTTTGTGTGAAAAGATCCGTTTAGGGCAATATGTAACCTATGTATAATTAATGGAATGTTTGTTTTATAAATTTCATGTTTGCCATTATGAGCATATAAAAATTTATAAATGAAATAAATAAATTAAAATCATTCCTTTTAAATTAATCTGCCTATGAAATTTATTTAATTAAGGATCTTAAAGTGTGAAACCTAGCCACGTGTCAAATATAAGACCGGGCCAAAATGGTAAGACCTGTTTAAAAGATTCAATTCCCTGTTAACATCTTAAAACATGTTAACACTCCTGGCAGAAGTGATTCGATAAAATCACATACGTCTTTTTTATAAAGGAATTCTTTAGAAGATTCCTAACCTAGTTTAATGATCTCTGAATCCTGGGTTTATATCATCAATTAAGATAATCATATTTTAACCATACGTGGTAATATAATGCCTACGGGCCCTGCTCATTTCCATAGGAGCCAAAAGACAGTGGTAGCTGTGACTCCCTGTCTAATAAAGGTAATGAACTTTGTTCAAACCTTCATGCTTTGATTCTCTGAAATCCTAGCTTATAATCTATATTGTCCCTGTGACTAGGCCTTATGTGCTAATAAATACTGTTATTGTTTTATAATTAGGATGAAATATATTGGAAATCCTAAATAAAGGGGAGTAATAAATTAACCACATATGGTCTATGTTTACCACGGTTAATAAAATTTCCATAAAGGACAATGCTATAATAAACTCACCAATAAATTATTGCCAATGTGTTACAGTTCAAGAAACATGGCAGACTCAAACGAGGTCAACAGTCACCAAGGGATAGGGAATGATAATGCCCATGTAAACGTAGGAGGTGCAGAGTTGCAAGCTATGATAGACAATGCAGTTAATAGAGCTATGGATAGACAACACCATGGATCAAGTGGTACCCATACGAGAACCCATTCTGCATCACACACTAGAACACCCTCCAGGACCCACACTGCCCACAACAGTAATTCCCACCACTCCTCGAATCAAAGGAGTAATCCATCTCAAAGAGTCCTACAGAACCAAGAACCTCGTAATAGGGGTTGCACCTATAAATACTTCGTATCGTGCAAACCCCGAGACTTCAATGGGGAAAAAGGAGCTGTTGATTGCATGACGTGGATGGATGAAATGGATACTGTGGTGGATATTAGTGGTTGTCATAATAGGGACATTGTGAAGTTTGTCTCACAATCTTTCAAAGGAGAAGCCTTAGCCTGGTGGAGATCTTTGATCCAGGCCACAGGGAAAGTTCCGCTATACAACATGACCTGGGAACAGTTTATGGCACTCATCAAGGAGAATTTCTGCCCTCAACACGAGGTTGAGAGAATTGAATCTGATTTCCTGGCACTGGTCATGAAAAACCTGGACTGCCAGGCCTACCTTACCACTTTCAATACTTTGTCAAGGTTGGTCCCTTATTTGGTGACTCCGGAGCCGAAACGTATAGCTCGTTTTATCGGGGGTTTGGAACCGGAGATCAAAGCAAGTGTAAAGGCCTCCAGACCAACCACTTTTCGGTCAGTAACGGACATATCGTTGTCTCTGACCTCAGATGCTGTCAGGCTGAGGTCACTGAGGAAAAATGATACCGAAAAGAGGAAGCGTGAGGATGACAACTCACGACGATCAGATAAGAAGCAGAAAGGAAACAATGACTCTAAGAAGGGGTCAGGATTCAAGAAGGATGGCCAACAGTCGGGAGAAAAACCCAAGTGTAAAACCTGCAAGAGACAGCACTTTGGTAAGTGCAGGTTTGAATCCAACTCACAAACACAATCGAAGCCTTTTGCATGTGGGTTATGCAAATCCAGGGAACACAAAACCGTGGATTGCAAGAAGATAAAGGATGCGACCTGCTATGGTTGCAATGAAAAAGGGCACATCAGGAGCAATTGCCCAAAATATGCCAAGAAGCCGGAAGAGGCTAAGAAGACCAATGCTAGGGTCTTCAGAATGAATGCTAAGGAAGCTGTCAAGGACGACAACGTGATAACAGGTACCTTTCTCGTAAATGATGTATACGCGAGAGTGTTATTTGATTCGGGCGCTGATAAGTCGTTTGTAGATGGTAAGTTTTGTGAATTGTTGAAACTGCCTGTTAGAACTTTAAGTGTGAATTATGAGGTGGAACTAGCAGATGGCACTTTAGAAACCACTTCAACCTTATTAGATGGATGTTTCATATCCATTAAGAATCACTCTTTTCCTTTGTCCCTACTTCCTTTCAAACTAGCCGGATTCGACATAGTTTTGGGTATGGACTGGTTATCTCATAACCAGGCCCAGATTATTTGCAATAAGAAGCAAGTGAGGATCAAGACTTCGTCTGGTGAATCACTTACTATCCAGGGAGATACCCAGTATGGGCTGCCCGAGAAAATGTCTATACTCAAAGACTCTAAGTGTTTGAAGAAGGGTTGTGTCATCTACTTGGCACAAGTGATTATTGATGAACCGAAACCCAAGATTGGAGAGATCCCAGTCATTTCTGAATACCCCGAAGTATTTCCTGAAGAACTACCTGGTTTGCCACCAGATAGACAAGTGGAATTCAGAATCGACATTATTCCTGGATCAGCACCAGTTGCAAGGGCGCCTTATAGGTTGGCACCAACAGAGATGAAGGAATTGAGGACGCAACTAGATGATTTGCTAGCCAAAGGTTTCATCAAACCTAGTTCGTCTCCTTGGGGAGCACCAGTTTTATTTGTAAAGAAGAAGGATGGATCGATGCGACTGTGCATCGACTACCGTGAGCTTAATAAGGTTACTATCAAGAATAGGTATCCTTTGCCCAGAATCGACGATCTGTTCGACCAACTTCAAGGGGCAAGTTTCTTCTCGAAGATTGACTTAAGGTCAGGCTACCATCAATTGAAGGTTAGAGATGAAGATGTGCACAAAACAGCATTTAGGACTCGTTATGGTCATTACGAGTTCCTAGTGATGCCTTTTGGGCTCACTAATGCACCAGCCGCGTTCATGGATCTCATGAATCGTGTTTGCAAGCCGCACTTAGACAAATTCGTCATCGTCTTCATCGACGACATTCTCATCTACTCAAAGAACCAAGCTGACCATGAGAAGCATCTTCGATGCATACTGGATTTACTTCATAAAGAGAAGCTCTATGCCAAGTTCTCAAAATGTGAATTCTGGCTTCGAGCAGTCCAATTTCTTGGACATGTTGTTAGTGAGCGTGGTATCCAAGTAGATCCCGCTAAGGTGGAAGCTGTCATGAATTGGCACGAGCCAAAGACGCCTACAGAAATACGTAGCTTTCTAGGTTTGGCAGGATACTATAGGCGATTCATAGAAAACTTTTCAAGGATTGCTGCACCCCTGACTTCGCTGACACGTAAGAAGATTAAGTTTGACTGGGGTCCTAAGCAGCAGGAATCCTTCGAAATTTTGAAACAAAAGTTGAGCAATGCTCCAGTACTGACATTGCCTGATGGAATAGAGGAGTTTGTAGTTTATTGTGATGCATCACACACCGGGATGGGATGTGTGCTTATGCAGAAAGGCAAGGTCATTGCCTATGCTTCACGTCAGTTAAAGGTGCACGAAAAGAATTACACCACCCACGACTTGGAGTTGGGTGCCGTTGTATTCGCACTAAAACTGTGGAGGCACTACTTATATGGAATAAAATGTGTGATCTATTCTGATCACAAGAGCCTTCAACATCTGTTCAACCAGAAGGACTTGAACATGAGGCAACGTCGTTGGATGGAAACTCTTAATGATTACGATTGTGAAATAAGATACCATCCCGGCAAAGCGAATGTAGTCGCCGATGCCTTGAGTCGGAAGGAGAGGGTGAAACCCATCCGAATCAATGCCAAGAGCATGGAAATAAAGAACAGTTTGATGGAAAGGTTGTTAGCTGCACAGAAGGAAGCTGTGTTGGAAGCTAACTATCCTAACGAAAAGCTAGGAGTCACTGAGGAGCAGCTATCTCTTGGTAAGGATGGAATTCTTAGATTGAATGGACGAATATGGGTTCCAATTTATGGAGGACTCCGAGATGTTATCCTCCAGGAAGCCCACAGCTCTAAATATTCTGTTCATCCAGGAGCTGATAAAATGTACCATGATCTTAGAGCAAATTATTGGTGGATAGGCTTGAAGAAGTCTGTAGCTACCTATGTAGCTAAATGCTTGACGTGTGCGCAAGTCAAGGCAGAACATCAAAAACCGTCAGGTTTGCTACAACAGCCTGAACTTCCTACTTGGAAGTGGGAAATGGTAACTATGGATTTTATCACCAAGTTACCCAAAACCAGGAAAGGAAATGACACCATCTGGGTGATAGTTGACCGACTGACTAAGTCAGCACATTTCCTACCCATTAAGGAGACCTACAGCTCCGATATGTTAGCCCAACTGTACGTTGATAAGATTGTAGCCTTACACGGCATACCTGTAGCTATTATCTCTGACCGGGATACTAGGTACACGTCTCATTTCTGGAAAAGTTTCCAACAATCTTTGGGCACACGTTTGAACTTTAGTACGGCTTACCATCCACAGACTGACGGTCAGAGTGAGCGTACTATTCAAACGTTAGAAGACATGCTACGTGCATGTGCGATCGATTTGGGAGGAAGCTGGGATAAGAACCTGCCATTAATCGAATTCTCCTACAACAATAGCTACCATACCAGCATCAAGGCTGCGCCTTTTGAGGCATTATACGGTCGAAAGTGTAGATCACCAGTTTGTTGGGCGGAAGTTGGGGAAGTCCAGTTATCAGGACCAGAGATCGTGTTCGAAACGACGGACAAGATTGTCCAGATTCGAAACAATCTCCAAGCTGCCCGGAATAGGCAGAAGATTTATGCTGATCCAAATCGTAAGGATTTTCACTTCGAAGTAGGTGAAAAAGTTCTACTTAAAGTGTCACCCTGGAAGGGAGTGATGCGATTTGGTAAGAAGGGCAAACTAAGCCCGAGATACATAGGACCTTTCGAGGTTATCGAACGTGTCGGGTCAGTTGCCTACAAGTTGAACTTACCAGAAGAGCTCAGTGGAATTCACAATGTGTTCCACATCTGCAATCTAAAGAAGTGTTTTGCTGACGATTCACATGTCATGCCACATACAGATGTGCAAATAGATAAGAGCTTAACGTTTGTGGAAAAACCTTTGTCGATTGAAGATCGACAGGTAAGGAAGCTCCGAAGAAAGCACATACCTTTTGTAAAGGTCAAATGGGATGCCCGAAGAGGTCCCGAGTATACGTGGGAATTGGAATCCACCATGAAAGAAAAATACCCTTATTTGTTCCAGTAAATCTCGGGTCGAGATTTATTTTAAGGGGGTGAGGATGTAACACCTCGCAAATTTCGGGTTTAATATTAAAACGACACGTGTCATGTAAGACAAAAACGCGTTGGAAACCCGGATTTAATAAAGATGTTTCGGTAGGATTTAAAGTGGCGTCATGTTAAATCGTTACCTCTGAACGACCTCAATTATAATTCCCAAGACCCGATATAATAATTACTACGCGTCTTTTATGCCCTCAATTATGAGAATTATTGTAAATAAAGGAATTGCAAAAGTATGATGTGATCCCATGATGAAATGAATGATAAACCGTCATTTACGGCTCTTGTATATGCATTCAATTGAAACAAGACATCATGGTAGGGTATGTAACAGTTAAAGATCCTTATTAGAGGCCCCATATTGCCAAAAATAAGTCCACAAGTCGTTTATACCGGCTGCCCTTTCAAACCTTCAACAAACAACAAAAATTCGGATCAGCAAGGGCGTCGCGTAGCGCGACGGACCCTCGCGCTACGCGAGGGTGTGCCCAGCGACAGCTGACCTGCTGTTGGCTGTTGTGTGCGATTGTTACCCTCTAGGCCGGTTTTTCTTGCACATGCATGTCCCCTAGACATCCCTACACACTACTTACAAGTGTTGATCAATTGTGGATGGCCCTAGACTTGGTTGTCACTTTGTTGTGGTGTTTGGAACTAGTATATAAAGAAACCATTCATTCACAAACTTTCCACACATCATTTGCAAACAATCTGATCATCTAAGGAACATTCAAGCTGATCAAGAGCCTTCCTAAGCAACCATAAATCAGTTTGTAAGTCTCTAATCCCTTCTCAATTAATTCTAGCTTCATTATTAGCTTAAAAGTCAATATATCGCGCTTAACGTTTGACTTCGTGAATTTGTATCGATAGCTCAGTCGTAACCCGAATTAAGAGTACCTTTAGATAGGTAATAATATGGGTATTAAACCCTTATAAGGGCTTGGATCAATTCCGGACCTAACTAGGTCATTTGTCGAGTCAAAGGTTGACCCAAAAAGTCAACAGAAGTGAAAAATATGATTTAATGCACGAAATGCAATCCGAGAGGCGTGTAACCTGTTTTAATCTTAATATAACTTGGTAATAAGTATAAAAACTTGTTTACGCTTGTCCGACTCGACAAATTTCTGTTTAAACCCGGTTCGGAACCGAAAGGCGCAAAACCTTGACTTTTGCTTTGACTTCGGTTCTGACCCGTTTTAGTTTGAATTAGACATGCCTTAAAGTCTCATTAGGGTTGGGTTACATGCTAGTATAAGTCTCTGTACTTGTTTCATTGATTATCCGATGCATGCACACGTTTCCGTTAATCGCTTAAATTGGACCATAACGCCCTTATGACCTTACAACGAGAATTTTGAAAATGTGGAAGTACAATAATCTTAGTTACTGATTAATTAACATGTACGTAAATTTTCACGTCAATCAGAGGTCTAGATTAGGAGATATGCGCATTAGCGTAAATAATAAGCTTTTTATTAATTAAACGGCGCGATTAACGCATAGCCTATCTAAACCCGATTTTCGGTACCAAAACTTTTACCCACTGATGTTAAATAATATTTTGGGATTTTTGAAGATTTTTAATTATTTTTAAACTGATCTTAAGCTAGGCTTATCGCATTGATTCGGTTAATACCGAATATGCCCTTTTAGGCCATAAAACGAGTTTTACAAATCCGTTTGATACCAATCCAATTGCCACTGATTTTAAATAATAAATAGAGTGTTTTGAGCCTGTTTTACTGATCAGAAAACTCAGAACCATATTTTAAACCGTACGTCGCTTAAAACGGCTTTATACGCGTATTAAACGCGTAGTTTGGGTCTAGAACCATTTTATCACAAAAGACTTTATACCAACTATTGATACCTGTTAAAATAAATAATTTTTCTGATTAAACCAGACCCGTATCACAGAGGTATTATAAATCCCTTTTATAACCTTCAAAATGACCGAAATACCCCTACGGGGCATAATTAAGGATTAAACTCGTTATGGGCATTATGGAAGATATCATGATGATATCACAACATATTTAAAGCGTATTAACTTAGGAAACCTGTTCGCGACCCTTTCGGTTACCCGTTATGCATTATACGCGTTCGGTTCGGTTTATGTAACTAGTTTGCATAAACTAGCCGAAACGGGTCAAACGATATCATTTTTATCTCAAAATCCAGAATGTGAATAGTAAACCCATATTAAACAAGTCCTCAACTTGTCGGGTCTAAATCACATTCTATCCGGTCTTCGCTTAATCGTGCGTACGAACCGTATCATTAAAACTGACCGGTCTAAGCTTAAGCTTAATCAAAGGCCCGTTAGTATTCTAATAGGTTATATTAAACCTTCGTTCCAGATTAGGGGAACCAGTAAAAGCTATCTGCAATTTATTCGATTAAGGAGTTATACTTGCAAAGGTAAATACTTTTAACTTATTTTCCCTATACGGGCTTGGGGTACGGTATATAAAATACCGCTTGGTCGGGACGTTGAATCTTTGATTGAATGTATGATAATGAAAGTATTGAGACGTCTCGTTTAACATTGTTTTGTTTACTTAAAGCCTTTGGGGGGTTAATGACCGTTGTCCCGGATATCCCTGGCATCATTCTACGAATGGCCACGACCTCAGCACCCGGCGTAGGCGTACGCCGTTGGTGTCTCATAATTATAGTGGTGTGTCGATTAATCTTTAACCCGGCTCGATCCGGGCTACTGAACGCATAAGGAACATGTAAATCCATACAAGTATTATATATTTAAATAATTATCCCAAGTTATAAAATATTATTTGTGCCTTGTGCCTTAAATGCATTTTCTTAAACTCTTTTCAAAATGAGTCGGTTGATTGTATTTACCAGTGTAAACTGACGTATTTTCTTAAAAGGTTAAGTGCAGGTACTACGCGAAATAGGCTGGCATGTCTCCTAGCATCCACATTAAGTCTCGCCAGCTTGGATGTCATAAACTGTTGAACATTTGTTTCCTTTTTATTTGGATCTACCTGTGGATTATATTCGACTAATTGTAATACTTAATATTACAATATCGGTTGGTTGAATTAAATCTATACTTTGCTTCCGCTGTGCATTTAAATATTGTGTTGTTTGACTATTATGTTGCCAACCACGTCACGATACTCCCCTACCGGGCCCACCGGTGACACGTGGAAATTCGGGGTGTGACACTCGACCTTTGTGTCCTCCACATAGTCGTCTGTTTGCAATGTTAGATGGGATTACAAAATCCTTATTGCCAAACTTTTATGATACAAATGCAAGACAGCCCCACATTTAAGTGTTATAGGATATCATCCAGATGGGGTAATGAAAACCATTTCTATATACCCTTATAGGGTTGTTTCTAAATGGATCCTCCCCCATATTTCTTGCCATTTGATCAGCATTTCCGTAACTTCACTTATGATGACATTTATACACATATGATTGAAGAAGATAAACCTCATTGTGTGATTTTAACTCATATTGCATTCCGAGTTGACCAAAGCAACACATGCCATTGTCATAAGTTTGTCACCAACTTAGAATAATTCTAATTAAACATTTAGAAAAACTTAGACAATGAGTTCTCCTCATTAGCTTTTCGAACAAACTCTTAAAAAGTTACATGTCTTTTCCTTATAATGAATGAAAATTTTTCCCTCAACTTTGTCTATACACAAATTCTTTTTGTGTTCATACACATTTGAATGTTTAGAGTTAATTAGTCTCCGTCAAGACCCATAATTAACCAAGTACTAGTCTAGCATGCTTTAGACTACAATACTTTAGCATGTGAGCAGAAGATGCATCATTCTGATTCTTCACAGCCCTAAGGATAACATAATATCAATTTGCAACATTCATCCCTTGTTAAGACAAAATAACGAGACTTATTCATAATCCTAAAACATCAATATTTAAGGTCTCA